>PVJH01006844.1:0-98020 GCA_004026705.1 Nesogale talazaci
CTTAGTGCACACTCTTTACTGCGAGGGTACCTCCATCTTCTCTTGTGATTTACCAGTATCGCGCACATCAAGTCTAGGTCCTGAGCTCTCCCAGTAGACCCTGGACCAAGCGCTTTCTCACCTCCCACTCTATCTTGTAGATGAGAAAAAACCTTCCCTGAGATGGAGCAAGTCAATCTGCCCACAGTCCCCCAGCCACACCTCCTGCTCAACTGACGCTTGAGTCTGGTTCTTCATGCCAGTGGATGCCATTGCTCCATAGCAGTTCACTCCGCAGGCCTCCATCTATCTTCCTTCCTTTCATTCATACCATTTGTAATAATTTCATTCATCTCTTAAGTCCCCATCAGTTCATCCATCCATTTGTCTGTTCCTCCAAGACTCTTTCATCTACCCATTTCACCCACCATCCATCCTTCCATCCACTTATTTATGAATGGATCCTGAACCCCTTCTCTATCCCAGGCCTGGTACTAGGTCCAGGTACCACCACAAAGTGCAACAGCCCCTTGGAGTGTCTCCAACTGAGCCAGAGAGTCTGTCACAGAGAGGTGTCCCTTCAACAGCACACAGGAAGAGCCACTCCTGAGCGTGACCTTCTTGGATGTGGTCATCAGGATTCAGGCTGTCAGGAGGCTAAGTGTGGCAGTCATGTACTTGATGTTAATTTCATGACTGGAATGTAGGGGTGGGAGTCTAGTCTGTCAATCTGGAGATAGCCAATGAGTAACCAATGAGACTTCTCTATGGGCAGAGTTTTCTCATGAGAATTCTGGGAAGTCTCGTGGTATTTCCCTAGTGAAGATGAGAGAGCATCTTCCCAGTTGTTGGAAGTCACTCAACTGACAAGACAAGATGGCAGCGTCCAAGGAACCGGAAGAGCCGGAGGAAAAGCCACATGGCCTTACCCCGATGGAACCAGACCTCTGAAGCTGGAAAAGCCACAGAGAGCCCTGCCAGTGCTGAGGTATTTCTATCACCAGTGGATACTGCTGATGGACCCTAAGTTCTGGAAACTAGGAACCATGAGGGGACCCCAGCCAGAGCTGGGACTGCACCCACTGGCCTGTGAACTTCTTGAGTCAGAAGGAGACTTTATAGACTAGTATCGGACATATGGGCTAATATTGGAGTTATGACTTTGAACTTGATTGGGTTGGGATGCTTTCTTAATGTTCCATTCCTCTTGTACATAAACCTTTCCCTTAAATCCTTACGTGTTCCTATGAGTTTGTTTCGCTAGTCTACCTGGACTAACACACTGAGGCTGGAAGTCCATCTGAAACCCAGGGCCATGAAGACGAGCAGAAGTTGCTGAGTCATCGGCCCAGGCCAGGGAGCTCCACAAAAAGAAAAGGAGATGTGAAAAGGGATGGCAACGGCCGGGCAACGTCCTGAGTCAGCAGACCCCACCGCCTTCGCTGGAGAGCATGTTCCCTCCGTGCCGCGGAAGAAAGGGAGCCCGCAGTCAGATGGGTTTCATTTCCCTCAGGACGTTCTTGGCACTTTCCTGCTTCTCGTTTTCCCCCTGTATCTGGGGTCCGTTTCCTCCTGGAGGGGAAGTGCAGCCTGCAAAGCCTTGGCTGCACTCCAAAGCCACGGGCGAGCCTCTGCTCCAACCTGAAATCGGGGCGCGGATGGAGAGATTGGAAAATCAGCGCCCGGGGTCGCTGACAAAAACCAGAGCGGGCTGCTGGATGCCAAGTGATGCTATCAATTGATTAAAACACTGCCTGCCAGCTTGCTGCTTGATGACCGGGACCATCGTCTGACGGGGAAGGTTCCAGTCCATTACAGGAGAAAGAGTTCATCGCCTCCATTGCCACCTGCTCCTTCTCCCGCGTCATAAAATTTCCTGGGCTTCTCTCCGTGCGGCGGTGGGGCGCTGAGCCCACTCACAGCGTGACCTGTGCCCAGGATGGGGTGACAGCTGCCTGAGAGAATTGGAAGGCTGCCAATGCCAGGCTGAGCCATAAAGAGGGCGGTGGCATCTCAGGGGTGGCAGCCTGAAGGCCGATTCTTCCTTCTTCCCATCGTCCTTCCATCAAACAACCAGTATTCTCAGCTCACTGCCAGGGTGTCCATTCTGACCCACAGAGGCCCTGGAGGCCAGAGTAGGTCTGACTTAGTGAGTTTCCAAGACTGCAACCCGTTATGAGAGTAGACGGCCTCACCTTTCTCCCGCGGAGTGGCAAATGGGTTCGAACTGCAGACCTTGCTGTCAGCAACCCCATCCATGACCCGCCTCACTACTAAGGTTCTGGTAGGTGCTTCTGTAACAATGTGAGGAGACTGAGAAGCTCAAAGATCTGCCGTGAATGACGGGGAGATGACGGCTGGGAAGAAGAGATCACTGCTCCCAGAGGAGAACCGCCTTTCCTTGAGCATCTACTGGATGTCAGGCATCTGAGTAATCTTCCGCTGCCATGCCAGACATATCACAAGGGGATGGCTGGCAGAAGCAAACAGAACTCAGTTTTCTGAAAGTTTATGAGGTTAGAAGTTCAAAATCAGAGTGCTGGCTCCACAGGAAGGCTTCCCCTCTCTGGCAACTTGGAGTGGGGGGGGTGGGATCCCTTTTCAGTTTGTGCTTCTTGGAACTCTCCCTGGGTCTTGACAGGCATTTCATCCCATGGTCCTCTTGTTCACTCCTTTTTCCATTTCGCCCAAGATTCGATTCACGAATCCTGCTTCAATCACCTCACAAAAAGGAGGCAGCCACTGGCCTGGTGTTTGGCTTTGATCTTGATTGTATTTGTTGCATGTCAGCCGCTCCTAGTAGCCCTATGTCAGACTCGTCATTGGCCTCCGGTCCAGCACCGGGTTGCAGTCTGTATTTCCATCCATTTGGTGAGGGTGTTCCTCTTTGTCACTCCTCCTTCACTTTAAAGCAGGATGACCTTCTCCAGGGTCTGGGCTCCTCCTCCAGGGTCTGGGATGTGCCCACAGGATGTGAGATGAGAGATTATGAGACTGATGCGCTGCCTACTGTGCTAAGAAGGCACCTGGGATGTGAGAAGACTGAAGAATTCATAAAACTCCTGAAAAAGAGATAAACATATATATTTTTCCCCCGGGGGTTAGTGGTGGTGGCGTGGGGACACCACAATTCAATCCATATCCCTAGTCTCCAGACTAAATAAATTGCTTCACATGTGATCGGGTTTAATTTTCATGACAGCCTTACAAAGCAAAGCAGTTTCAGGGCCATTTCATCGAGACCAGAAGGAGGCTCAAGAAAGTTCGGAAACTTGTCCAGGATCACAGAACTTCTGCAGGGTTGATTCAAGTCTACAACCAGGTCTGATTGATGCCAAATTCCATCCCACTACCACATGCTTCCTGCCGGTTACACCAACACTCTGGAGTCTTTCTCTGGAGAAGCAGTTGTATGCAAAGATACATTCACACATACACAGGCACGCACGCCACATACCCCTCTTCACCAGTGACCATCTCCCCCCTTATCTCCAGCATCAAGCAAATATGCAAACCCAGGGAAGGCAATGATGGGACACCGTATGGGAGGGAGGGGAGGCAGGGGCAGGCAATGAGGATAGAGGAGAGTCCAATCCCCTACTTACTGGGGAAACCTCATTTTGAAAATGAGACATGCTGAGAGGAAGAGGCACCTGGTGTCGTGGGTAGGAGTGACCAGGTCATGCGGACCAGAACAAACTTCCCAGAGGTGATGACATGGGAGAAGGAAATGAGGTGTTTTTATCTGTTGGAGCAGAGGTGAGAGAAGATGCAAAGATCCTGGGAGAAGAAGGAGGTTGTGGGCTGAAGTCCATGGAGGTCAGCAGGGCTGGGGAGGACAGAGGTCAAAGGCTAGTATGCCTGGAAGTATGTTGGTAGGCAGGTCTTGGGGACCCCAGGGAGGAGTGGGGCTCTATCCATGTCAATGTCTCCTTGGTGTCATTGGTGGTGTTTTTAGACAGAGGGATCTGATCTTCCTTCTCTTTTATGACCTCTGGCTCTTGGTTGGCCACGCCAGGGGATATGAGTGTTTTCTTGTGGGACCAGGGCTGCTTTGGCTGATGCTCATGGCAGTAGAGATGGGTGCAGTGTGGTCTATGAAGGAGAGGGGTGAGAGGATGGTTAAGGTCAGATCAAACAGACAGCAGGTCTCCCCTGGTGGTTCCCTTTCAGTATCTCATAGAACTGTACCATCTCTTTTGGGGTCTAATGTCAGCCCTGCTTCTCAACATGGGGAGACGAGGTTGGGAGAGGTCCAAACAACTGATTCCAAGTCACTTAGTAGGCAAAGGATCCTAAGGATGAGAGACAGCAGGTTCTCTGAGATCTGTGACCCGGTGGCTCCCTTCCTCAATAGATAGCCATTGGGGAGGCTGGGGAGATGGCTGCTACTCTGGAGATCAGGACCCTATAGGTATGGCCCTATTAGCTTCCTCCACTCACCCAGGTGTGCCAGCTTTTCTGTCCCCAGGACCCTGAGCTCTCAAGTTCCAACCAGGCCCACAGTGTCCATGGAAATAGCAGAGCCAGGATATCTACCCATGGCCTCCGAGGTGACTCAGCCCTTCTGGCCACAAGTTCACTGGGCATTCACTAGCCACTGAGTCTGCACCAAAGTCAGTCAGTTCTGCTTGTTGCAACCCCTGAGCTGAGGGTAGGTGAAAGGGTCAGCATTCAGCCTAGGAAATGGGTGGGAACAGTCTCCCTTGGGAAGTGTCCACAGGCACATTGCAGATGGCAACCTGGCCAGGTGTCCACCATAAATCAGGTCCATGATTCCCTCTGGGTGCTCCAGCTCTGAGCTAGATTCTTAATAATGGCCAGACAGGGAGCTGTCCAGGGTCTCTGGGTTCCCTCTTGAATGTGGTAGGATTTCAGGTCCCTCCTGGATCTTCCACTCCTCAAAGGGCTTAAGACAGTCAGAGGAAGCACCCAGAAGGTCCCATGTCTTGCCACCCATATGCAAACTGATAATGGTCCATGGATATCCCAGGGCTGACAGAGAGGGCAGGAGTGAATTAGCCAGTGAGCAGAAGGGACTTCTGAAATGGAAGGAAAACATCCATCTGATCGTGGAATGGTAAGTCAACCAATGAACCTCTGCAGGACTCCAGCAGGGAGAGGTCCAGCAGGGAGGCACTTGGCAAGCATCTCTTGGTTGTTCCAGGCCACATTACAGAGACAAGAAAAGCTCAGGAAACAATGATAAAGTGTGGCATGTTGTATTGGATATGCATTGGGCTGCTAAGTATAAGGTCAGCATTTGGAGCCTTCCAGAAGCTCTGCAGGAGAAAGACAAGATTTTCTGTTCCTGTCAACAGTTACGCCCTTGGAAACCCACATGGGGGTGGTTCTACCCTCTTGCATCGGGGTTCTGTGAGTTGGCATCAACTCGGTGGCAGTAAGTTTGCTTTGGTTGGGTGACTGAGTGCCTCCGGTGACTTTTCTGATAACTTCACTTCACTGCTCACCAAACCCTCCCTCTGAAATTGCAGGGACCTCTGTCTCCACTTTGGTCTCACAACTCTTGAGGTTCAGAGGCTGAAGTGCAGTGAGGGAAAGAAATACATTTCGAGGTGGCCCGCAACTCTGAAGAATGAGCTGCAGAGTAAGAAAGGCAAGGCGTATGTCAGACAGGTCAAACCGACCTGTCCAAAATGGGTTTCTCTTCTCCTCTTTGGGAAAGGGTATGGAGAGGACTTCCTCTTCACCTTGATGGCGTCCAGAAGCTTTGAGGATCCTAGATCCAGCTGAGACAAGACCAATGGGCGTCATGTGCTTATCAGAGCTGAAATATAAGACATAGGGCCTTGCTTTTTATAGACAGACAGACACATGCACATGCACACCTCACAGCCCTGGAGTCAATGCCCACTCACAGTGGCTTGGTAGGACAGAGTAAAACTGTCTCTGTGGCACTCAGAGATGGAAAATCTTTTTATAGGAGACAAAAGCCTCATCTTTCTCCCACAGAGGGGTTTGTGGGCTCCAACTGCCAACCTTGCTGTACAGCCAACACTCCATCAGGGTTCCTCTCTGCTACCAGCTTATAGGCAAACAAGATCACCATGAGGTAGGAAGAGACACTTTAGGATGAGCTGGATGGCGTGGAGCTCAAGATGCTTGGTGAATACCGGGTCAACCATCACCTAACTATCTATGCAACAGGCCTCAGTGGTACCTTGATATACTAATGAGAACAAAGCTTGCCAATCTCCAATAAGAGTTCTGGGCATTTCTCAGACCCACTGGGCTGTCAGTTACCCTGGCCTAATTGTTTAGAGCTGTGGTTCTCAACCTTCCTGATGCCGCAACACTTTCACACAGTTCCTCATGTGGTGGTGGTCCCCAACCATAAAGTCATATTCACTGCTACTTCCTGTCATTTTGCTACTGTTATGAATCGTCATGTAAATATCTGGTATGCAGGATGTATTTTCATTGTGGCAAAGTGAACATAATTAAAGTATCATGATTCATCAAAAAAAAACACACAATACATCATTCTCTATTGCATGTGGGTATATCTGCACGTGGCCAGTTATGTGTATCTGCTTGTGGGCAGACCCACCTGTAGGCAAGAGAGGAGTAATGTCTTGGTTCTTAAGACCATTGGAAATGTTTTCCTATGAGAATCGGAATCACTAATTTAGAAGGTCCATGAATGATTCCAAAAAACAACAACAACAACAATCAACAACTCTTCTTGACACTCGCCCTGGGTGGGTGAAAGCCACTGGATTCAAAGCTTTTCTATTAAGAATCAATGCTTGTGGCTGGGCCAGGGTCTCCTGACTCTTTGGGGAGCCCCTTGATGTCCCATGAAGGGAATTCTGAGCAGCTCCTTAACATAGTTTAAGTAGCTCATTCTAAATATGTCACCCAGATTGAGTGCAGATGCATTTCTATTTTCTTTCTTTCCTTCCTTACTTCTCCTCTTCCTCAAGTTCCTCTCCTTGATGTGAAGAATGTCTGCTGCAATCTCCCTGAAACACCTCTTCCTACCCTGCCCCACACGTCTGTGAATGTCGATAGACATCCTTTGCATCAAGGAGAGGAACTTAAAGTATATTTGGTTGCACTGGGTTCTAGATTCATTTGGTTATAGAGTCTCTGGCTCACAGTACTAGGAACATAACTGCCATGCAGTTAGTCCATTTCATGAAGGTCAAAACCAGGCAGAAGCTGTCTATGGTGAGGGATATCAGAATATGCTTGTGGAGTGTGGTGGTTATGGATCTGAACAGAGGGCATATTGGTGTGCTTGCGTGTGCAACTTCATTGGACTGCTGCACATGAGAACTGATACACTCATTGTGGGTGGTACCTCAAGGTAAAGAAGAGAAACAAAGGACAGACAGGAGGTATTTTCCTTGTGTAGGCAAGGCAACAACTCTGAAATTATTTTACAAAGAAGGCCAAGAAACGGAAGAAACTATCTCTTTGAGTCTCTACCAAGCATGTAAATAATTCCCAACATTCACTGTGTATGTATGTGTGTGTGTGTGTGTGTGTGTGTGTGTGTGTGAGAGAGAGAGAGAGAGAGAGAGAGAGAGAGAGAACCCTACTTCATACCACAAGATGCAAAAAGTGGACATGGGGGGGGTCAAAGACAGAGATGACCACTGTGTTAGTCCCGGCAGAGAAACAAATTCATGGCTACTCATATGTGTATAAGAAAGAGATTGATATACAAGAGCAATTGAATATTGAGAAAACAACCCAGCCTAGTGCAGATGAAGTCCATAAGTCTGAAATTAGCCCATATGTCCTATAAAAAATCTCTTCAGACTCATGAGACACAAGCAATGACACTGAATGTGAGATCACAGGGCAGTGGTTGGAAAGTCTAGTGGATCCAGTGGCAGTAGAAACCTCTCAGCACTGACATGGGTTTCCACATGGCTCCTCCAGCTCCAGGGCTCTGGCTTCATCAGTATAGCTCTTACAGGCTCTTTGTCAGTAATGTCTCACAGGGAATGATCATGGGTCCCGCTTCCAGGGAGCTATTTCTCTCTTTAAGAGCTCCAAATGAGATCATCTAGTTTTGACCTGACGTACAGGCTAAACTTCACCCCTTCACTCTTGTATCTCATATTGGCAACAAATGATGTAACTACCGCAACTACCATCTACAGAGACCTCAGGGTTCTCAGATTCAGGATATGTGGTCCTTGGGGAGGACTCTGGATGCTCTGGAGCATTCTGGATCCTTCAGATTGTCCCAGGGCTCTGGGAAGCTCTGTCCTTGGCTCTTGATGGTAAGCAAGGACATGGCTCTGCTTTCCTCTTTGCATATGGATGACCCTGTTCGTCTGCATTAAGGAGTCTCTTTGTGCTGGGGATGTGGCCCATGCTCACACCGCTCCCCTTGAGAGGAGACAAGGAAATGAGACAGCCTGTCAATCCGAGAGGATATAGTTACGTATCTGTGGAGAGGGAGTGTTTTCATTGAAAGCCTGAGAGTGAATTTCTTAGGACTTAAAGTCTGTCCCTGGAGGTGTGCTGGGGCATGCAGGTGCACTTGGTACAGGATCCACCCACCTGTGTGTCACTTGACTGCTCATTTCCCCCTGCCAAAAGCAAGAGAGGAGAGCTGGGAACTCAGGTGTGGAATTGCAGCTGGCCCCATTGAGGCTGCTTCTTCTTCCATTTGATGGAGCACGTGAACCCTGACTGGGAAGATATAGGAAGAAAGGCATCCAAGATGTCACCTTGCATTGAATTGGAAGACACAGGACCCTCCCTATCTCTGAGCTGCCTTAAGGGGTGTGGCTAGGAGGGCGGGCTCTGAGATCCATCTTTGAGATTGGAGGGTTAGGTCTGTCACTTAGTAGTGAGGTGGCCTTGGGCAAGTTTCTGAGTTCTCAGCACATGCTGAGAGAGGATTACTTTAATCACCCTGGGGCCAGGTAGAGCTTGGTACTGGGAACACAGATTCTGCTCTTTAGATTAACATTATGCTCCTTAGATTAATATCATCATTGCCTTTATTATTAAATAGTGACCACATGAGCCAATTGGCCTGATGCTAGGTTGTCCTCAGAGGGAAAATCCACCTTGGTTTTCATTGGTAATTTGTCCTGCCATCAGTGAGCCTCCCACTGCTGCTGCTGCTGCCCTGCCTACTTCCTTTCATTAAGTTGACTTCTCCACTGCAAATCAATGAGTCTATCATCCCTTGACATTACAGGGTGGGGGGCGGGGGGCTCCTGGTATGGCACCCTGGGAAGACCGAAGGCAGGATTGTGTATCCTCCAAGAGTATATCTCAGGGAACAGAGAACACTGTGCCCTGAAGCTGAAGGGAAGGGCTGACCTCAAAACGGCTGTCCTGTCTCTTTCTGCTCATGCCCCAAACCACAGCAGTGCCCACCACTATTCAGAATCACTTGTCCATGATCTTATTTCCCTAGACTGTCCATGATTTCCCTCCCTCCCTTCGATATTTCCTCCTTCCCCTGTCACCAACCAGGTCATCCCTCCATCCACCCACTCTTCCTTCCATCCACCCATTCAGTCATCTACCCACTGACTCACCTATTTCCCCAAATCTTCCTCCTTCCTTCCATCTATGCTCTCTTTCACTGTGACAGTCCTGTACTCATGTCAATTTCATGATTGGGAGTGTAGAGCTGGAGTCTAGCCTGTCACTCTGGAGATAGCCAATGAGACCTCTATGTGGACATGGCTTTCTCTGAGAATTCTGGGAAATCTCTCGATTATCTGACCTTCCACCCCAGGCCCCTCCCACCTCGGTGGAAGTGAGGGACTAGCAATTTAGTTGCTTGGAGACACTCTACTGACAAGACACAAGGCTGATTCCTTGTGAGTCACCCCGGAGGAGAAGCCACATGGGCTTACCCTGATGGAACCAGACTTCTGGGGCCAGAGAAGCCACGTGAAGACCCCTGCCAGGGCAGAGATGCTTCTACCACTACTGGACACACAAGACTCTGTACTCACTGGGCTGTGATTGTCCTGGAATCATTGCATGTGCTTCATGAGTCTGAAGGGCACTAATGGATTAGTATCAGACATATGGGCTAATATCAGACTAATGGACTTGGACTGAACTGGGTTGGGATGCATGTTTATGAACTTGTTTCTCTAGCCTACTCAGACTCACATATCCACACACCCTGAAATTTGCCCATTCTACCCCCTACTGTGTCTCCTTACATCCATCATCCATTCATTTATCCACCTACTCCCCCATGCATGTACCCTTTCTTGTCCCTTCTACCCTCCCTTTCTTCCATCCACCCATCTTTCCATCTATCCAGGGTACACTGATAACTCAAGATGCATCCGTTTCTTTGAGAAGATCTAGAGGCATTCAGTCAAGGATCAGAACATGGTTTGGGCCCATTCGGTCACAAAGTCAAGAGCAGGAGAGAGCCTATGCACCTGGGTGAGTATACTGCAGAGATGGGTCCCACCCTACTAGATGACAGAAATGCTGAACCCAAACCAGGCACCCAGAGGCAACTTCTTACAGGGGAAACACCAGTTCAGCTTTTAAGAAATAGGTGGGGAAGACAACTTTGGGAAGAATTAGCAGAGTTTGGGGATGAAAGTGAGGAGCCACCAGTTAAGCACCCTACGAGGGAGGCACTGGGTGAGGGTAGAAGGGTGGCAGAGACCAGGGAGAAAAGGCTGCCACACCCAGCTGAGGGCTCCATGTGGCTCAGCAGGGGCTGGAGAGTCAGGTAGAATGAGGGGTCAGTGCAAGCTGAGGTCCAATGCCCTCCGTCTGAGAGCCGATCTTGGGCGGCAAGCACTTGGTGGCAGAGAGCAACCGAATGAGGGCGGTGATGACAGGTCTGGGGGAGAGGGCAGCCTTCCCAGAAATGTTTGGGAAGTAAGGCATGAAGCAGGCAGCAAACGCATCCACCAGGATGAAAGCCAGCTGCTCAAGTGGAGCTCCCAGGTGGGAAGGCTGGCAGTTGCTTCCCCAGGAGGAGTTGCTGGGGAGGGGAAGGTGGTGAGTCAGTGTTGAACATGGGAGCCCAAGAACTGGCACCTGTGCCTGGCCATGTAGAGCTACCAGGAGGAGCTAGACTTCAAGTCCAAAGAAGATCCAGAAGTCAAAGGAAGCCGAACAGGTCATGGAGAGGGAAGAGGAGATATGGTTCATGGTGAGGCACGATTGGCTCTGCCACGCAACATCAGCTTGTCTTGGGCACCCACTAGGAATGGCTCTGTGTCCTGCTGAAATCACCAGTCCTCCTTCTGGTGACACAAGTCCTGAGTCTGTATCCTGCTGATCCTTCTGAACCTGGGTGGGCTGTGCCAGTCTCCCTGGGAGATGCTAAGCCGGGTAGTCCTTTGCACAGTGCTCTGAGATGCTCAGGTTTTAATTGGAAAAATAATTGGAAAAATAAGTGCTGTTTTGTTCAGATCGTGCAACTCTCCATGTACTGACTTGACAGAGACTCATCCCAGATGGATGGTAAAATGAATTGTGGCCGTCAAGGACGTTGGTGTTGATTTCATGATTGGGAATGTAGGGGTGGAGTCTAGCCTGTCAATTTGGAGATAACCAGTGAGACCTCTGTGTGGGCATGGCTTTTTCTGAGAATTCTGGGAAATCTTGCAATATTTCCCCTGTGGAGGTGATTGAAGACGGTCTACTGACAACACAGAAGTATGCGGATTGACCCTGAATCCTGGAAACTGGAGAAGCTGGAGGAGAAGCCACATGAGTTTACCCTGATAGAATCAGACCTCTGAAGCCAGAAAAGCCACATAGAGACTCCAATCAGTACTGAGATGCTTGAAAAGCTACAGAGAGGCCAGTGCTAAGATGCTTCTACCACCAGTGGATACACAAGACTCTGCACCCACTGGCCAGTGATTAACCTGGCATCATTGCATGTGCCTCGTGAATCTGAAGAGGACTTTATAGACTGGTATCAGACATATGGGTTAATATCAGACTTGGGGGCTTGGACTGGGTTGGGATGCTTTTTCTTGTATATAAACCTCTCTCTTATATACATATGCGTGTCTATGAATTTGTTTCTCTAGTCTACCTGGACTAACACATGAATATGACACACACACAAACACACATGGCATAATGTGTAAGATTGGATAATGAGTTCACACAGTGACTTCAACATAAGAACAATAATGACAAGGGTGGCACCGGACCAGGCAGTGCTGTGTCCTGTCCTATACAACAGGGTCACGATGAATGGGAACCATCTCCCCAGCCTCTCACCATGACAGCAGAGATCAGGAAGAACTTTGTTCCACCAACAAATAGGGAGACTGGGAAGGACACTCGTAATCAGTAGTCTGCCACTTGCTGAGTGATATGCCTTAAGATATCCATATACATGGTGGTCCTGTTTGGAAAGCAGCATGGTGACATTAAAGAAAGAGAGAAGATTCTGAGAGTCCTGACTGTCCAGGTCCCACGCCTGGCACACAGGGCTCTCTTGGGATGGAGAGGGAGCAGGTCCAGGGTTGACAGTCCATGTCCCTACAATAAGGTGACCAGATGTCCCACTTTTTAACAGTGTGTCCCATGTCCCTCAGTGTTTTAAAATTAAATAAATATATTACAATGCTATTTTGCATTCTATGAACATTTTTGTAGCTGCTCCACATAGACCAAATTTTTAACCAGGAACCCCTCTCCTCCTCCTCGTCAATGGTGTCCCGCTTAAAATCTGGTCGCTTTACCCCAACTGCAGGAAAGATGGGCCCTGTGGAAACAAGTTGGAGGAGTTTGTCAGCAACCCAGAAGCAGCTACGGGAAGCCCTACACAGACCTTGGCCACCCAAACCAAGCCTACGGGTATCACATCAACTTGAAGAGCCCCCAGTGGGGCTGAGAGGAACATCCCCTGTGGGTTGCCAAGTCTGCAATCCTTACAGAACCAGAGTGCCACTTTGTGGGGGTGGCTGATGGGTGTCAAGGCGGGTCTTTTGGCGGGCAGCCCTATGCTTAACCAGAGTGTACCAGGGTTCATGGTCTGCGCCGCTTGTGGCACACTCAGTTCCCAGAGAAGAAGAAGAGCCAGGGGATGTGAGACAGGAGGGCCAGTGCTGAGAGGCAGGGCAGGTGCCGTGGGGCCCTGTCTGAGGGCTAGCAGACCTGGTCCCATGAGGAGCAGGCAGGGGTCAGGCAGCACACAGCACGTCAGCTACAAAGGCCAGGCAGCAGCCCAAAGAGGCACTGAACGATGTTGGAGCAGGCCATGAGGGGAGCCATGTGGGAAGGGAGTGGGTGGCTGCTTCGTAAAATGAAGTGGGGCATGGAGAGGAGGGAGCCCGGTAGCCTAGAGGTTATGTGTTGGGCTGCAATCTGCAAGGTCAGTAATTCGAAACTACCAGCCCCTCAGAGGGAGAAAAGGTGGGCCTTTCTACTCCTGCCAAGAGGAGTTCCCATCACAGAAACCAATCCACAGGGGCGGGTCTACCCTGCCACAAGCGTTGCTGTGACTCGCCTTCGACGCCGTGGCCGTGAGATTATAGACATGCAAGGGTGGGATGCCCTTCCTCTGTCCAAGCAGCACTCAGAATTCCTCCTCCCAATTGTCTCATTGCATTCTTTGTTCTAAGTTGTCTTTGGGAAGGCATGGGGAGGGGGGGTGTGTGAGGTGACAACGTAGGAACAGAGAGGCAGGAAGGCTCCATCCACTCTCCATTGGTCATTTATCACCGTATCCTCCCATCTACCACGGGTGACATTCATCACCCCACTGCCCGCCCCATCCAGAGAACCTCCTTTTCTATCCAGGTGCCCCCCAGCCCAAGAGGAGCCCCCCTTTGCAGACACTGCTGCTGCAGCACCCAGGACACCCACCAACCAGCAGGCGACCCAATAAAAAATGCCCTGCTCCTGACGAGGAAATGAGGCCAGTGATGAACGATTTTCCTTAAGAGGATTTGCTTGCCTAAACCCAATAACCCAGGCCCGGGAAAGTCTCATCCCATCAGGCGACTACCTGCTCCATAAGCCTGGGGACAGAACTGGCTACAGAGATAGGGAAGAGGTGATGGAGAAGCCCCCCGCGTGGACACTGTGGAGGAAGGGGGGGGGGGCGGTGGTTCTAACAACAGCCTCAGGACTGTGACTTTATCTGGCTGCCACTGCGGGTCTACGCCTGGCCAGAGCTTCCTGCCAAACCCCCTCCTGACTCCCCCACCCCCGCTGGGCCCATTCCCATTCTTAGGAGTCACTGAGAGGCCTGATGGGGCAGCTGGGGCCTCAATGAAAATGACATCTTCATTAATTTAAACTCCAACTCAGCGTGCTTTCCTCCCAGAGCACACGGCAGAATTCTTTCCGAATCTAAATGGCCAATTTGAAAATTAGAGTGGAGTGGATTTGATAGAATTCCTGCCTTCCTGGTGGGAGACCTGGTGGGAGACCTGGCAACAAGCAGCCACCACCCGTGTGTCTGGATGATCCGTGGACTCAACATGCTTTCCAGGAGCTTCCAGACAGCGATGGTCAGGGATGATGCCAAGAAGACATGCCTGGTGTGTCAGACTGGGTTGACTCGAGAAAAAATCATTGACACGCATGTGTAAGAGAGAGCTGTTTATCCAAGAGCAGTTGTATATTGAGAAAACATCCTATCCCTGTCCAGATCAAGTTCATACATCTGATGTTAACCCATATGTCCAATACAAGTCCATACATTCCTCTGCAGACCCATGCAGCCCATGCAATGATGACAAATGCAGGAAGATCCCGGGCCGGTGGGTGAAAAGTCTTGTGGATCCATCTCCAGGGCTCTGACTGCCATCAGCATAGCTTCATGAGGCTCCTCAACAGGAAAGTGAATCAGAGAGAGAATGAGTCCACCTCCAGGGAGGAAGAGAGGGAGGTTCCCCAAATCCGCATGATTAGGCCACACACACAAGAAGGGATCATCAGACTGTGACCTGACTGACAGGCTAGATTCCACCCCTTCATTCTTTTAGCTAGTTGACATGCAATTGTATAACTACCACACTTGAGGGAGGCTAGGGATAGAGCCCAATTGAGACATCAGGTCACACTCTGATGACACTTCCCAGGGTGTGTGGTCTTTTGTATAAGAGAAAGACCATGTGGAGTCCATTTCTCTTGGTCCCCTTGCTTTCTGCTGGAGCTAAACTTCCCTTCTCCAAAGTTGAACAAAGGTTTCTATGCGCAGCAGTGGAAGGCACCAATCAAGATTTTGCTGGGATATCTTCCTTTCTGGAGGTTCAAGAGGGAGACTGGGTTGCTGAAGAATTCCACTACTCTATGTGGTTGGCAGATAGGGGTCCTTATTCCTTTCTGGTTGTCACCTGGGGGGCCTGCTTCCAGCTCCAAGAGACCTGTTTGCACTAGGAAGACTTCAAAGCTATGGACGTTAGTCACCCTTCTGTTGGGAACCCAGCTTAGCCCAATGCTAGAAGGGTGCACTAATCCGAGGATGAAGTTCAAGGATTGGAAAAGAAAGAGGAGTGGAAATAGAGAACACAGAGGGGAACCGGGCTAAGTGGGCTTTCAATAAGAGACGACAATGGATGACCCGGAAGAAAATGGGCATGTCTTTTTCAGTGTATGACTGAGAGTCTGTTCTGTAAACCTTCACCCAACTCCCAGGGGAAAGTTCGGAAAATACTGATAACTAAAAACAAACAAACAAAAACAAAAAACATGACATGGTTCCAAGCATCCCTGGCCAGTCTTTCCACCCCAATGGAGATGAGCACAGCCCTGGCCAACCCCTTGATGGCAACGGCCTTGCCAGAGAGCAGAGGCGCTAGTCAGGCTGCCCCTACGTTACCGACCCAGAAGGACTGGGAGGCCCTACGTGATGTTGCATGCAGTCAGGAAGCGATGGGCTATTTGTTACCCAGAAATAGCTAACTGGTACATGCGCCAAGTCTTAATTGGAAGGAGTTTGGGGAATTCCAGATTTGAGTG
Source organism: Nesogale talazaci (assembly GCA_004026705.1). Classification (NCBI taxonomy): domain Eukaryota; kingdom Metazoa; phylum Chordata; class Mammalia; order Afrosoricida; family Tenrecidae; genus Nesogale; species Nesogale talazaci. The sequence continues at coordinate 15,904 of PVJH01006844.1, forward strand.
GGGTTTGGGGAAAGGACGATCTGGGAAGAGTCCATACAGGATCACCAGGAGCCTCAGGAAGTGCTTCTCCACAGCAGTACGGGGCTAAGGAAGCCTGGTGGTGTAGTGGTTCTGTACTGGGCTGCTATTCTCATGGCCAACAATTCCAGTCCACCCATCCCTCCAGGGGAGAAAGGACCATCGTGTTACAGGCTTGGGAAGCCACAGGGGCAGCTCTGTCGCCCTGTCCCAAAGTTGCCCTGCGGCTCAGAATCAGCCTGATGGCAGGGAGTTTGATTTCAAGTGGCATCCTTCTGGGCTGAGACTGAGGTTTTCTGGCCCCGACCCGTGCTCTCAGCCACGTGCTTCAAAGGCAACCTGAATACCTTTGCTCTACCTTATCCTCCCGTGTGACACGTTCTGGGTTCCACTGCCACAGTTGCTACTAGAAATCCCCCAAGTCTGATGAATGGCATGGTCTCTTGCTGCAGATATTATATCACATGTCACGTAGATGAGGACTGCAGATCTTCGTTTTTTCAGAGGGGGAATTGGCAAAAGGGGGAATGATCCCTTCCTGATGTAGATGGCGAGAGGGGGGATGGGACTTCTGGAGAGGCCACAGGGACTAGCCTTCTCTTTCTCCCATGGAACCATTGGTGGTTTCAAACCTGCTGATCTTGCAGATCACAGCCCAGCAGAGAATCTCGATGCCACCCAGGGGTCTCAGGATTGGCCCAAATGGCGACATGGGCATTCTCTCTCTTCCTGGGGGAGAAAATCATCAGGAAACATGGGCAAGGAATGAATTGGTCTCATGAGGTCACAAGCCTTCTTGTGTACTAAAAAAGTTTCTCTCTCTCTCTCTCTCTCTCTCTCTCTCTCTCTCTCTCTCTCTCTCTCTCTCCCCAAAGACATACAAGAGCCTTTCAAAAATGGAATCATCCCAGTCTCTTTGCATTCTATTCTTTTTCCTGCAAATTTTCGGCCAGCCTCTCCTGTGGTCGGGCTCTTCTCATTACTGCCTGCTCTGGCTTTCGTTAGAAGCCTCTGTGGGGTGCTTCTCTGGGCTCGCTGTGGTAGTCACATAATCTGCAGTCACTTTTTGAAGGGATGGAGGCTAGCTGTCAATCGGGTCACAGCTTGGTGACCTCATTTGGAGGTGCCACAGAGACAGACAGCTTACTGACGGCCACAGACAGACAGACTTCCTGTGAGGTATTCCAGTTGACATGCCACATGAAGCTAAGCTGGTGGCAGGCAGGGCCCTGGAGCTGCAGGAGCCACATGGAGACCATGCCAATTGGAGATTCTTCAGAGCACCACTGGATCCACAAGACGTTCCACCCACTAGCGAGTGATGTTTCTGCATTTCCACATTATGGCATAGCTCTGTGAGTCTGAAGAAGGATTTATAGGCTGGTAGCAGACATATGAGTTAGTATTAGACTTAAGGACTTCATCTGGACTGGCTGGGATGTTTTCTTAATATACAATTACTCTTTGGTAGAAAGGTCTTTCTTGTACACATAGGAGTATCTGTGAACTTGTTTTTTCAGTCAACCCAGACTAACACACTCATCAGCACTTGCTCCTAAGCGCTCCACACTTCCTAGGTTCTCAAGACCCATTCAGACCTGTCAGAGACCCCCGTAACCCCAGCGTGTACCACTGTGCTGGTTTCACACTGCACAAGGCCACTCAGCAAGGGAACAGGCAGGGCTGAAGGTCAGCCTTCCCTGCGTTTGCTAAGCAATCGGCGTTTGGCCCAGAGAATGGGGAGTCTTTATCTGATTCACCCTACAGGCCCCATGCTGCCTATCATAGCTCTGTATCCGGGAATTTACTGAGCCCATCCTGTTTACTCCTTTGGACACATAGAATACGAAGCCTGTGATGGTGGGGTTTGCATGAGCGGTGTGGTGGGAGAGCATAGCAGCCATGAAAGGACATTTCTGGAATTTTCCCAAGAGAGGCTCCATTGAAGAGGCTCAAACCATGGAGACTGGCCTCCTTGGGTCCCATCCTCATTGATCAGCTACTTGGGTCCTCTTTACTAGTGACCATTCATCTATCTTGGGGAGGGGGAGTAGGCTCCTGGGACGTGAAAGATACACCGAGATCACCAGAAATGTAAGTAGGGGACCAAGAGAGTGGCCACGGCCCATTTCCCTGAAGTGTCTGTGCATACTGAGGCAGCAGAACAGCTCACCGTTGGCACCTCTGTAGAAATGACCACCACACCTGGCCTACTGTGGGGTGGGGGGAGGGGATCAGCCAGCAGAGAGGGGAACTGGCAGCCTGCCTCCAGCACCGGATGATCTGGGAGACACTGCATGTTTTCCAAAGTCCAGAATGCCCCCAACAGAGGGATATCTCAGTAGAAAGAGCTGCACGGAGTTTTTTGGCTTCCCAACTCACCTCACTGTGCCATGTCCACCATCCCACAGCCTACAAAGGCACCGTGGGGTGGGGGGGAGGGCATTCCAACTGCAAGGTCAGCTCTTGAAACCTACCAGTGGATCCATGGGACAGAGGCAGCTTTTTGTTTCTGCAGAGAGTGACAGTCTCTGAGCCCCACAGGGACAGTGTTACCATGTCCTGTAGGGTCCTCAGGAGTCAGTATGGACTTGGTGGGGGCCAGTTTGCCTTGGGGGGGGGTGTAGTCTATGAGGCATGGAAGACCATGAAGCAAACATTTGAAATGCAGCGAGAATGACCAGCATGGAACACAGAGGCATCAGAGAGGCATAGGGAGAATGGGTGTCAGGAGAAACACCACCCATCAAGGCAGAAACGGTCTCTATGAAGTGCAATAAAGTGAGGTGGGCCTGTCCTTAGGGGCTGCTATAGGCCAGGCTATAACTACGGTGGCTTAGATTCAGGGATGGTCAGTTTTATTGTCATATTCTGGGCTTGCCTGACCATGCATGGTCGCAGTCCTATTGGCTCAACCTGCCATGGAAGGGTGTGGATGTGTCCCCATACAGCTTTATGACATGGACACTAACATTTGACAGGACAGTTTCATGGCCTCCCCCCCACAAACACTTTTGTTTTGTTTTGTTTTGTTTTGTTTTGTTTCTCAAGAGAATTGAAATATGGGAGAAGCCATTCTTACTTCTCACGCGGTCCTGGTTGGATTTGGCCAGGGGTTCCTGGTTTACTGACTTCCCACTCCTCCTGTCCAGCTGACCTACTGCTAATGACGATTTCAAGTACTTGACTCATTTCCAGCAGACACAGGTTCCAGGAGGTGGGGTTGCCAGAGTGATTGCAGGGCATGAGACAGCAGAAACAGAGCTCTGAAGAACCAGCCCAGCTCACAGGGTTAGAAAGGGAAGACATGCATTTTAAACCAAGGAGTCTGGCACCAGCGCCCCAACCCATTGTGGAAATGGCTCTCCCTTCTCCCAGCCCTGAGAAGCCTGGGAGCAGTAGCCATCACGGGTTCAATTTTTAAGTTGTGCCACATGCATACGCATGTGCTCACCCAACCATGCACCATCCCAACCCATGTCTTGCGTACAGCTCAGAAAGTGGTGGTGGGTGCCCGCTGTAAAGGATGTGCTCAAACCACTCATTCACTTTCTTGTTGCATTATTTCACGGCCCTTTCTCTCTGGTGCCCAGGGACACATCAGCCTGCACACTCTCAGACTCTGAGAACAGCCAAGGGGACCAAGACACATGTGTGGAAGCCAGGCAATGGGAGACATATTTCTAAGAACTTCCATCTGGGTTGGTGGAGTGTTTGAAAAGGAAGAAGATCAGAGTGTACCCCCTGGATTGTCAATGGATCACAGATTTTTCAGTGGACACATCATGCACAGAAAAAGACTTGGTGGGCCCAAACCCACCAAGAGCTCTGAGAGAGAACATTGAAGCTGAGATTTACAGTCTTAGGGACTCTGTAAGGGGTCCCTCAGAGGGTCATCATAAGTGAGCAGACATCAAGTGGACAACATGGATTGTGATTTATCATGCACAATGGCACATATGTGTCCTGAGCCAACTTGCAGCCCACTCAGAAGCCCCATGCACAAGTCAGTTTTTGCTGCAGTGACAAATAGCCCTTAGGCCTCTGTGTTGGAGCACAGTGAACTCTCATTATCAGTAACTTCCTCTGAGGGCAGGGTCCCAAACGGGACTGCTGAGGCTAGCCAGGAGTCTGGAGCTTTCAGGATGACTTGAAGCGGGGCAACCTACTTCCAAAAAAAAAAAAAAATCAAACCTTGAAGAAGTGATGGAGCTCAGTTCTGTCTGACACCCACAGGCCACCAAGCCTTGGTGACTCCACCCCATGGCAACTGGTTCTACTTGCCAGTGGCACGAGAGGAAGACTTTGGAGCCCCCCTCTACAGAAGACCCCTCTGCTTTCTAAGTCTCCCTTGGCCTTGCCTGGTAGGTAAATGCTCCCTGAACAAATATCTCAGAGAGTTCCTGACCCCTAACTTTCGTATTGATATTGAAATTAGGCTGAATGTCAAAGTGACATCAAACAATGGCACTTATTTCTACCAGAAAAGAAAATTGATTATTTCACTTTGATTTACGTGGCATTTTCTGCCCACCCCCAACCCCCTCTCCTCTCTCTCTCACCGATAAAAGCTGACTTTGAAATCCCCTTTGGCGCTGGACAATGAGAAGACGGCTGTGTTTTCGATGGTGAGGAAAAGCTTTCGTTCCATTTGATAGTGCCTTTTTCTCTCTCCTTGATTTGAATGTTATAATTGGATTGGCGAGGTACTTATTAGAAGCTCTGTGTGCTTTTTGGCTACCCCACCCCAACCCTCAAATGGCGTCTCTTAATTTGCTTCTCTCGTTGGACTTGAAGAACAGAGTGACTGGGAGGTATTCTTGCCAACAAAACTCATTTATTTCGAACATTTATTTAAGGGTGCCATTTCCTTAATAATTCTGAGGATAATTCAGAATCAGTTCCACAATCACTGCAATTTGTAACTTCAATGAGAAGGTTATCACCTACTCCCCCAGCTGGCTATCCCACCCCAAGACCCTCTGCTGTCAACTCGAGTGCAGAACTAGGTGATGGGCCAAGCCCTGGTCGATCGGGTAGCAAAGCTGGATTTCCTCATCTGCACAGCCAACGACAAACCTACAAACCTCAGTTTCCCCACTGCACACATAAAGAAATTAGATGTAGTGGGTAGCCTCAAAATGGACATCTGCAGCCTGAAAATCAGATGCAAAAGCCACCTGCTCCCTCCGTGACAATGTAAGGAGGGGAGAAGGCATGCTAATGCAAACAGAGTCTGGTACACTCTCTGGGGTGATAGGAGTGTTCTAGATCTTCTAGGAGATGGTACCCACATGGGTCAAACCACTTGTCGAAACTCATTGTTTATTCATAAATGGCACAATCTTCTTATCTGTACTGATACCCTGGTGCTGTTGAATATGGCTGATAAAGAGATATCTGTGATTATTCAAGGAACAAACAGTAGATATATTTAAAATCTAGTATAAGTTTTTGAGAGTTGTAGTGATCTCTTTACCTTAGAACTCAAGGCAAAGAGTAGCCGGGGGGGCAGGGGGGGGGGCGCTCAGCATGGTAAGAAATCCGCTATTGGTAAATTGGACTAAAGCCTGGCCACTATTTCACAAATTCCAGCCTGTTCTCTTTTTTCCTTTTTGTCACCCCCCCCCCCCGAAACAGCCATCTTGTTTATATTCCACTCAGGCATTCAACAAAATTGTATTAAGTGCCTACAATGAGCCAGAAACTAGGCTAAGCAGCTGAGATTCCTCGTTAAATCCCCCAATATACGGGCACAACCGCAAACTACTGGAATTTAGATGAGTTACACATTTTATTGGAAAGAGGCTCCATTTTCCGAGAGTTTATTTATTTTCTTTTTTTAAAAAAAAAATCTGATCATGAAAATGGTTTACAGCACCATTAAAGGAACTCAAATTCCCAACACAGAGAACCCAAGCCATCTTAATCCCCAGGTTGAAATCCCTTCTTTTGCTTGGAGAACATCTCCAAACTGGACTGGGATTAATGGCCCATTGTCTTGGCTGAACTACTCCTAGGGCCTCACTCTGGCTGGATTCTCTGCCTCTGACCAGGAGCATAAACCTGCCACTTCCGTCTTACCCTCAGGGAGACTAGTTTGTTTTCTCTTCTTGGACAAACAGCACGATTGACCTTGTTTCTCTTGGGCCCCCGGGAACCTCAGAACCAAAGGGACAAGACAATAAGCAACTGTTCAGGCTTGTGCGGCCTGTCCCATGGCTGCTTCTCTCTCAGCTGTGCCCTCCATTTGTAACGTACAACTTCCCTCCTTCGTTTCTTTTCCCTATGTCTGGCTTTCTCCTAGTCGTTAGTTTCTTAGCTGCCACACAACATTTCTTGGATCAGTCCCACATCATAATATATACATGAAATCACCATTTCTATCATTTGCAGATCACCTATCTTTCCAGAAAATAGCACGGTCTCAGTAATGGGTCCCTAAGTTTTCCTAGTCCTCATGGAAGAATGGGCTCATATCCTTGGGTATCTTCACACACTCCCTCTAAGAGGCCATTTCCTGGAACTGAATATCCACTCAGGAGATGTTTCTTCTTTGCCTGGATTATTTTACTTTATTTAAAGATAAAAACATCCTTGAGCCAAGACATTTGGACCCTTTCTCAAAATCTGTCAGGTCTACGAAAATCCAGCCCCTTGCTGTCCCTTCTTAACCTTTGCATCTGGCAGCACAGTTCTCACCCCCAGGGGTCAGCAAGATGTAAGTGAAGGAGCGTGGCGTCAGAGTTAAGCGATGAAGAGTTGAATCTTGGCTCAATCGTGCATTCAGAATCTTTACTTTCAGACCTGGGAGAAAATAACAAGTGTGCTCCAGCTTCGAGAGGGTGACGGTGAGGACTTCCAGAGAATTGCCTGTAAATTCACAGAGCGGAATGCCAGACACAGAGCAACTAACCAATAACGCTTAGTTGCATGCCTAGGTGGATGGGTGGATGGGTGGATGGGTTTGGGGATAGACATGTAAATAGTTGGGTGTGTGGATGGATGGAAGGAATGAAGAAAGAAAAGAAGAAAAGAAGGGTGGATGGGTTGATAGATGGATGTACATGTGGATGGTTTGGTGGGAGGGTGAGTAGGTAGGTGGGTGGGTGGGTAGATGGATGGATGGATGGATGGGTTGGACAGATGAATGGATGGATGGATGGGATGGACGGATGAATGGATAGACTAATGGCTGGGAAACTGAGAGGATACATGAGGGAATGAATGGATGGACATCACTCAAGATTTTATCTCCCAATAGGGCAACACCATGATTCAGGTTGGTATGTCTTTTCTCTGTACTTTCTTGCTAGGGTTTAGAGGGGAAAAGCACTTCCTTTCCGTGCCTCCTCCAAGCTATCCCTGTGTGTGCGTCCACATGTGGGCACACACAGTGCCCACTTACTTCTCTCTCTCTCTCTCTCTCTCGGTGTCTGATTCTGTTCAGAGCTGCCATAATTGCACACGTGTAACCACATGGAAATAGAACTATAACACAGAAATGCCACTGTCTCTACCTCCTTTCCGAACACACACCTCACCTTTAACTAAGTCATTTAATATTGCTCTATCTATCTATCTTACTGGGAAACATTCAAGCGAGAGGAAACCAGTGGAAGATCATGCTGTGGATCCAAGGATCCAATGCTCTGTCTTACAATGTTGAAGGTGGTCTCTTATTGGGGGAAATCATCTGATTGCAAAGAGCACCGGGAACCTCGGATCACACCCAGGCTCCTCTGCAGCTTATGGCAATGAGGAGGACTTCTCTATGGAGCCAGTGACAGTCTGTAGGGCGTAGGGCCTGGTGGGGCGGGTGTGTTCCTGTGCCTCCCTCAGTCACGGGAGAGAGGGGAAGTTTGTCAAAGGAGGAAGATTCAAAAGAATAACAATCAGGCCAGAGAGAAAGGGATCCCTTGTTCCTACAGCAGCTTCTGGTCAAAGTATGCCCGGAAACGATACTTCCTGTCAAACACCCCACTGAGGACAGGCAGCCACTCCCAGGGCGCAGTGGTCTGAGGTGAAGGGATCAACCAGGCCCTTTGGTAGACAAGGTCGAGCAGGGTCTGGGTCCCAGCACAGTAAGCTCCCAACAGTGAGTGTGTTTGGGTCTCCATCCGCCTTCCTGGGCCATGTTCCCTCTGGCAAGCTAGACGGCCTGAGGCCTGGAAGCCCTTGGAGCATGTCTGCGTGCCACAAGGGAAAGCAGAGTGCTGGCCCCGGAAGTTTCTGGGGCACAGGAGAGCCTAGCCCAGGCAACAAGATGGACAAGTATCCACAGGGACAATCAACACAGGAACGGAGGAGGGGGAGGAGAGGCGAAGAGGACAGGGAAGAGAAGAAAAGTAAGAGGATCTATTACTCCCTCATCTCAGGATACTCTCTCTCTTGTTCAGAAGGTAGACGTGCTCCCCCAAAGAGAGCCAAGAGGAGATGCTTTGGGGTTGGGCTAACAGTAGCTGACAGAATAGGGTGCAGTTGACTGAGCGCTAACACATTGTCAGGGACCGTCCTGGCACCTTCTCAGAAATTTGTTTGTCCGATATCCCACAGAGATGGGTACTTTCTTTATCCCTCATACTGGTTTTTTCCCCCTCCTTCTTCCTCTTTATTTGCAGCCACCCAGACCAATATTTAGGTTTGAAGGATAAGGAATCTAGATGGATTTTTTGTTTTCTTTTCAAACAACACCCTGTGTATATTTACACATCCCAGCTCAAGAAAGGAAATCAACAATATCCCGTTAAGCCCTCCCCATAGACGCGGTTCTCTTTCCTTCTCCCCGTCGCTCACCCTGCCTCCTCCCTCAACGTCTTATCCCGCACATGTGTAATTTAATTTCTAAGGACATTTTTCCCACCTCATTCCATTTTGACTGTACATTCACAGAGTAAACTAGCTTTCCGCTTGGCACCTGATAACACTTGGACAAGCCCCGAAAACGTTTGTCGACAGGGAAGAAAAGCCTGACCCAAACTGTCGCACAGTGGGTGGGCACTTCTAGTGAGAGGAAGGTTCTAGAGGAGGCAAATCCATAGTGAAAGAAAGTAAATGGGAGGAGGAAATAGGGTGGTGGTGATGGCGGTGGTGCTAAATATTAACAGAGCTTTGGCGTCTCCTGTGGGGCCGAGAAAGATGGTGTGGAACTGCATGGTGGGGATGGCTGCACATCTGCTTTAGGGTGTGACACGGCGTGTGAGGAGCAAGGCTGGTTTCCTAGTTGTGAATTTTACACTAACTGAGACCAAAGCTAGCCCCACCAAGAACCGCTGCCGTAAGCTTTGTGCTGATGCTCCTGTAGACTGCTTTCAGGGTTTTTATTACAATGCACACACACACACACGAACGCACAGACATACACATACACATAATGCAATATGCACCCACATGCACACATATGCATATGTCCGCACACAGAGACCACACGCACATGAGCACATCTACATAAACACAATATAACACATATACATATGCATACCTGCACACATGTACACATGCACATACACATGTACATATACACAGAGACACACACATCCACACGTATACATGTGCATACATACATGTCTACACACACCAAACACAGAACGACACACATGTACGTCCATGTACACACACACACACATGGTGGCGGTGCTGGCTGACGTTCCACCACCTGGAAGTCGTCTTTGAGACAGATCTTGGAGTGACGAGAGCAAAGCCCCTATGTTCTAAGCAGCAGCAGAGTAAAAATAGGACTCCCTATGCAGAGAGGAACTGGAGGAGGGAAAGTACGCCAGGCTCCTGGGGGCCCCTGCAGGCTGCAATATAGGGGTGATGGGAGGGTGCAAGGGGGCAGTGCTGGGGCAGGAGATCTCACTCACCGCCCAGCCTAGAGGACAAGTCTCTGAGTGTCCTCTCTGTCAGCTAGAACGGGCATGCCAGTGCATGGACGGCTTGGTTGGCCTCACTGGCCTAGACACTCCAGTGGGGCCTACACTGTCTCCCCATGTCTGCTGGCTGCCGCTGGCCAGAAAGGACCTGGGAACACTGACCACAGCCTCTGTGACCTAGGCTAGAGCTGGCCGTCCATTTACAGTGGGGTCCTGGGTCACCTGGCCCCGGATTTCCCTAGCGATACATACTTTTTTAGGGACCAGTTTGGGGTCACCGTCCACACTCTTCATTGAAACAAGCCAAATTTATTCTATTTGTACCTGGGCAGAGAGCGGCTGGCTGCCAGCATCCATGGAACCATGCAATGGAGAGGGGGTGTCAGATTACTCCCATGGCAAAGGATAGCTTCCACCCATCCCCACCAAAGGCAAAGAAGCTGGCCCCTGGGACTCCAGCCCTAAATCATCTGGGTACCGCAGAGTGGCTACTGAAAAGACGGCCTGACCTACTCTGTGAGTCAGTGGTATCTCTCAGAAGAAAGCTGATGAACCCTTCCCAGATCTCGGTTTCCCCACCTCTAAGTGGGTACCGAGAGCACTTGGAAGAAAGTTCATAAAACTCGATACCGAAATCCTCCCAGCTTCCCAGAAGGACCCTTCCTGCCCTCCTGCATCTCCCACCATTGCCCCTCTGGGGGTCTATTCAGGAAGTGCAGATGGAAGCGGTGATCACTTGGAGGGATTTCTCCAATGCTAAACTCTCCTGGATTTGTCCTCCGTTTCCAGCCAGCAGTCTCTGGACGGCTGGCCTCTCCCAGAGGGCAGTGGGCGACCTGTTCTGCGGAGCAACTTTCTATCTATATCCTTCCCAGGAAAACACACAGGACGCTGTGGTGACCGTGGGGGCTTGAGAACAAAAGGTGCTGTGCCTTTGCTCTGCTGGGGACACTCCCTGGGCCCACCAATGTCCACGCAGCGAGCAGTGTGCATGTGCGCATGTATGTGTGTGTGTGTGTGTGTGTGTGTGCGTGTATGCAGACATGCGTGTGCATGGAGCAGGGGGTGGTGCCTGTGAACTCTGACTCAATACAGGGAAGATGTGCCTCTAGATGTGCCCCCCAGCATGGAAGAAGCCCAACCTTTACACTAGGAGTGTTGGGGGAAGATGGGGGACCACTCCCAGGGCTCTGGCAGCTGGCGGCCCAGGAAGCAGCAAAGTGGCTGAATCATGGAAACTGCCTGGGACAAGCAGACCCACGATTTTTCTCTGCCTGCTGCCCGCATCCCCGGAGATGATAAATGGGGGGTGGGGGAGCTTTGCTACCTTTTCCCACCAAACCTTCACCTGGATTATTTTTATTAATGTCATGCCAACACTGGAAAGGTGTTTCCTTTGCAAAAAAGAAAAAGAATGGGAAGGGCTGGGGGGTGGAGAGAAGGAGAGAATGGAGCCCCCCACCCCCAACACTTCATTCTTGCAGCAGAGGGAAGGTATATTTTTAAAACAGTCCTGAGTGTGCGTGCCTGTGTGGCAGAGAAAGACACACACACACACACACACACACACACACAGAATGGAAACAGGTTCCTTCTGAGAGCACCAGATAGGAATACACAGTCATGAACTGAGCTGCATTGGGGAGGGCCAGACGAACATCTTTACTGACAGTGAAAATGTCACTCTATTTCACACATTTTCACTGACAACCTGAAAGGACAGTAGGAGAGCATTCAGAGCGAAGTGGCAGGCAAGTGCATGGTTATGAAACAAACTCCATGGGTGCATGGTATCAGGTTCAGGACTTGTCAGTCCTGACACACACACACACACACACACACACACACACACACATACACACAACCTAAATGGTATCCTAGGATAAAAGGGCCCCACAGTCTGTGTCCATAAAGACCACAGCTTAGTGACCCAGTCCTATGGGAGAGTCCTGGTGGTGCCATAGGTTACATGTCAGGTTGCTAACCTCCAGGACAGCTCTTTGAAAGCACCAGCTGCTCATCGGGAAGAACAAGGGGCTTTTTACTCCAGGATCCTCCCCACGGGCAGTTCTGTTCATCTCTATAACCTTGTTATGAGGCCGAATTGGCTTCATGACAGTGAAAACCTCTCTGGGGCAATTTCAGGCTGCCCTACAGAGTTCCTGAGAATCAGGATGGATTCAGAAGAACCTGAGGAACACACACACACACACACACACACACACACTATGAACCCAAACCTCAAAAAACAACCTCTACCCTTCAGTCGATTAAGACCCTTTGAGATACGGTGGACTGTCCTTTGTGGGTTTCCTAGACTATAACTTTACAGGAGTAGAAAGTCTCATTGTTCTCCCACTGAGCGGTTGGTGGATTCCAATTGCTGACCTTGGCATTAGCAGCCCAACCTGTCAACCACGATGGCACCAGGGTTCCTCATGTTCAAGGTCATGGCAGAGCTCGGGCTGGGCCCATCCTGAAGAGCTTAAGATCCGTCATCATGAGTCTGGAGGCAGGGCGCTCTTGGACTGGCTTTGGGAAAACAGTAATGACAGCGAGGATGGTAGACGGGGCTGCTTGGGGAGGCGCACACTCAACACTCTGGGTAGGAAATGACTGGAGATGCACTCTTTCTGACCTGATGGCCAAGGCACACATTCCTCCTGCTGGGGGGGGGGAGGGGGGGACACAATCCAAACCAAACTCCCTGCCACTGAGTTCATTCTGACTCATGCAAACCTGTAGTCCCCTGTGAGTTTCCAAGACTGTCACTCTGAACTGGAGTGGAAATCCTTGTCTTTATCCCCTGTGGTGGCCGTTGGCTTCCAGCTGCTGGCCTTTGGGACGGGATGGACCTGCCCCTTGTGGGTTTCTGAGACTTTAACTCTTTATGGGAGTAGAAAGCCTCATCTTTCTCTCATTGAGTTGGTAGATTCCATTTGCTGACTTTGGGATTAGCAGCCCAACGAGCATCCACTACACCATCAGGCTTCCTCCACAAGATTTATTAGGTTGGAATCTTTATGGAAATAGACTGTGCCCTTGTCTTGCAATAGCCTTATTATATGAGGGGTATCCCTCCCCCAAATGGACTTTTTTCAAAGCTATATCTATATCTATCTATCTATATATATATGTGTATATATATTATATACACAAAACAACTTTATTATCTTCACAGAACTCTCCATGACACTGAATACACTTGTCAAATCCCTGAATCCATGCTGGGAAACATTTCTCCAACTCCTCTCTTTGGATGACTGACGGCATCTCTCTCATTTTTGTTTTTCTTTTTTAACCTCTTCGACATCTTCTAATTGCTATCCTTTCACGTCCCTCTTCATTTGAGGAAACAAAAAGAGGTGGCAAAAAAAAATGAGTTCAGGAGAGTCTGGAGTGTGGGGCAAGAGAGGTATGCTGTTTTTTGTCCAAAACTGGCACACTGAGATGGCTGCACCATCAACAGGAACATTGTCCCCCATCTTCCATAAACCAGGCCTTTTTTTGTGGCAGACTATTACTCAATCTTTTCAGAACCTCTAAATAGAAAGCTTGATTAACATCTAATCTGGTGGAACCAACTCCATATGTACTACCCCCTTTCATAAATCTGGTTTTGGGGGGTACCCCTTGTCTACTCTTCTTGATTACTCCCCAAGAAGTGAAGTCTCATGACCTCTTGAATCAGCCTCTTGGGGAACTACATGGTCCTTTGAATGAGCCATGTTTACTTTTCCCAGTTTGGGTCCCAGCTGCAGGCACAAGAACACACCATCTCTTTGACTCCCCGGGACAGGATCCTGGAGTCTCTCACTTGGGGGGCAGCATCCTTCCTTACTGCAACAATTTCGCATCCAAGCCAGATGACAGTTGACTTTCCAACCAGCTCTGAACTCCCATCTCAGAACTAATGAGTTCCTTCAGCTATTGGCTGTGATCAAGGGTCTTTGGGGTCGCTGGAAGATTAAGCTTTGCTTTCTGGTGCCCTTCCACGTGGACCCCAGTCTGCCATCCCAGCCTCACCCCATCAGAGTAGCTTGTTTCCCTGCAGGCAACAGAGAAACATCTACAGACTCCTTGGGTGGGGAGAGTGGGGATTTGCCATCGTAACAACTGTCTACTGGCTTCTGGCTCTGCCTGCTTTTCAACGTGGAGGACAATATGTCAAAAACTTAATAAAGAAGTAGATGTGGCTGAGCTGGGTTTTGTGGCAGGAAGTCTGTGGGTTTGCTGGTATTGATCCCCTTCTTCCAATAGGAGGATGAATGGGCTGTTTCTATGGGTGGTTCTCACAGCATAGATGTATGGAGATCCAGTGCCGTGGGCTCTTCCCTGAGGTTCCTGCACAGGCCAACTGCCTGACACCCTCACATGTCCCAGGCTTTGTGGGGTGGGTGCCCAGCACCCGGGGAGTTGGGGTGAGGTCAGGCCAAAGGAGTCAGAATCACATCACGACACTGGTCCTGTCCATTCCCTCAGTCATCAGACCCTCAGGCTGGTCTGCCCAGGCCCAAACCACACTCTCTGACATTGAGCGAATCCTAATTCATAGGGACCTGGTGTGCAGAAATGTGCCTCCAGCCAGGATGGGGCAAATGAAATGAGGTACCCAGTAGCCAATCTAAAGGTTGCACTTGGCAGTTTCCTTGGAAGACAAGCTTGGTGATGGAGGTGTAGAAAACCAGCCTGTGGAGCCTATTTCTGCTCTGACACAAGCGAGGGTGACCAGGTGGCAGAACACTGCCAGTTGAGTCTAAGATCCAGCCAGAGGGGGCCTCCCAACCCTGTGTGCCCATGCTCATGCAGCTGCACTCGTCGTCAGGACACAGTGGAACAGGCCCCTGGAGCGCCCACCAAAGCTCCCTAAGCCCAGGGTCCCCATCTAGATGCTAGCTGTTTGGCTCAGCGTAGCTCAGGAGCAAGGTGTCATGGAATCATGGAGATGTGAGTTTGCATCCTCGTTCTGCAAGTGGCATGTCCCCAAACTCTCTGAGCATCATGTGCCCCTGTCGAGGCAGGGCAATCATGAAAGACCTCTAGAATCTGTTGTGAGGACCTGGGATAAAATATGTGTCATCTCCAGTACTGTCTCGGGAATGAAAGAGAAACTCAATGGGGCAGAGCTTCTGGAAGTTTCTCTGCCATCCCAGGTGTGCACACAGGGAGCAATCTGGCATCCCAGCTGTTAGCAAAGGTTCTGGAGACTTACAGCTTGGAATTCCAATCCCCGGGGCTCTAGTGACTGAGTGGTTACACAAAGGGCTGCTAACTATGAAGCCAGCAGTTCAAAACACCAGCTGCCCCTTGGGAGAAAGACAGGGCTTTGTACTCCCAGCAAGATTGACAGTCTTAGAAACCCGTAGAGGCAATTCTATCCTGTCCTAGAGTGTCACTATGACTTGGCTTGGATTCAATGACTGGGCGTGTAGCTTGGTTTGCTTATACCTTGTACCACTGGCCTAAGGGGGACAAGTAATGGGAATGCCCCATGTCTCAGTTTCCTCATCTGGGCAGCACCTACCTCTGAGGTGTGCTGTGTGGACCCTGTGAAATGAAGTACACCAAGTACTTAGCAGAGATCACAGTAGGAAGAAGCCAGCAGATAGTTCTGCTCTCCCAATCTCGGGCCAGGGGGTCCCCTTGCAAGGGCACTGGCTGGGTCCCACTGAGCACATCCTGACTGCTGAAGTCCCCTTCTCTCCCTCGGTATTCTCATTCATATTCTCTCTCTCTCTCATGAAGAAGAAACCCAGCCATAAATCCTCATCAAATGGAAGAATGGGATCAATAAGAAGAACACCTTCCCCAGCGATCATGGGGCCTTTGATATTTGTTCTGGACGTCTGTTCTAACCTTCTTTCCCCGGCGTTTTAGTAAGTTTAATTTCTGAAATGTGTCACAGTTGTTTCCAGATAAATCACAGTCATGCAGACTGGCCCAGTTTGTGAGACTTGTAGTGGCCCTGGGAAATGAACCCTGCCCGCTTGCTGGAGAGGAAAAGCAAGCATATCCTCATTGTCCATTCAGAGACTTGTCGCTGGGGAGGGACTCTGAGCATCCAATGCTCCAGGTTGCCCCTTCCCGATCTTTGAAAGCAGAATTCTCTTTAAAAACAAGCTGCTATCCAGCTCTTCTTGGACAAGGTGACATGGGGCAGGAACTGGGTGTAGGTCTGATTTCATATGCCTAAATATAATATAACAGTGTTCTGGGGGTGGGTTTATATGGAGGGACCTTGCAAGATACTGCCAAGCAATCATGCCCTCCACCTCACCCCACACCCATATGCACTTCCTTCTATTAAAAAAAATGTCTGGTCTGGCCAAGTACCCCCTACCTGTTCTCTATCAGTACCCCCAGAGGTGCTCATTACGCTGCTCTCCCCAGTACTGTTCCCAGGGAGGCTGTTGTCCCAACAGGGCATTGGCTGGCTGGCCAGGCCTCCCTTGCTTCCTGGCTACTGGCTGGACTTGGACCATAGGAGACCCCCTTAGGAAACTAGCAGTCAGGCAAGAATGTGCCTGGGTGCATATTGTCTGGCCTTCTCCACAATGCACTGCATGTTGGCAGAGCTGTTTTTTTTTCATGTAAGTGTCCTCCTGCTGGGAGTCTCACTGGGTTCAGACACCCACTCCATCCGTCTCCTGTCCCTTCACACTTGGGACCTTAACAGCTCCATGACTCCTCCTGAGGCAGTTCATCCCTTTGATCATTCACTTCACTCCTGCCCCAAGGTTTGCTGAAGGTCTTTCATTAAACTTCTCTTCAATACTTGGCCAGAAATAGCATGTCAGCCAATGACTCCCTCTCTCTGAGCCTCTGGCGGTCCCATGGGAAATGGGTGTAGGGGTATTGAGGGAAGGCAGATGAAGTCCTGACCTGGTCTACAGTTCATGCTCCAATGATGGCAACTTAGAAAGGTGGGACTTTCCACTCCTATAAAGAGTACTTGAGGCAGTGAACTTGGATTGGGTTTCTCTTCCCCATGATGATCGTCATTACTTCAATTTTTCAACTACTGACCTTTCCCATTCCCCATTCCTACTAATTGTCTGTGGTGTCCATGAAGGTCACTCACCAAAACAATTCCAGTCCGCTCCTGCGTAGGACAGGACTGGACTTCCCAATGCTCCTCTCTGCTCCTGGGCTTGGGCTTGGGCTTGGGCATGAAACTGGCCTTAGCCAATGAGATGCAAGTGAAAGTCACATGTGACCCACCAGGTGTGAGCTTAAAGAGCCAATGGGGGGAGTTGATTGACTTCCAGTCCCTCTTCACTCCTGTCACACTGACCATGGGTGGTTAAAGTGGAGCCTGCATCAGCTGGAGACCCTGGATGACAACAGAGTGAAGACTCTCATGCTAGCTCACATTGCAAATGCTCTTTGAACCTGCCCCTCAACTAAGGTAAATGAGAAATAGAGAGATGGGGGACCTGGTGCATGCTTTCATGGCAGGTGAGAGGCATCTCTAAGTGCTCTCCTTTGAAGGCCATTCTACTGGACTAGCCATTGGGTATACAGGGCAGCAGAGACCACTCTGAGGAGCAGGTAGCAAGAAGACCATGGGGACAGGCTCACCTGTGCTTAACTGAGCAAGAGGTGTCTACAAATCCCAGGTCCCTGGTCCTGATTTACAGCTGAGTGTTAGACAAATGGGAGAAGGTCTCTAAAAGGTTCCTGCATGAATCTGTCTCTCCAAGACTGACATTTCCAAAGACACCCCCCCCCCAAGTCATCCCCTTGTCTGTTTTAGGGCTGGAATGTCATCTTTGATCTAATTTCTGACTTTCGAAGGCATTCCTGAGTGACTGTGAATCTATTTTGTGTGAAATCCCCTTACAAGAACCAGGAGTTACCAGATAAAGCAACTGAGGATCAGATAGGTTAATTTGGGGCAGGGGTGGGGGGCCGGCTAGGTTCACAAAGCTAGTGAGAGATGTAGTTAATTATAACCAATATACTTGGTAATCATTTTAGCTGCCTTTTGCTGACAGCTTCCTCCATCTGCTCATTGCCATTGAGTCGTTTGGACTCCTAAGGGCACTCCTGTCTCTGGGTTCACTGCTGCTGTGGCTTCCTGGATGGCTTTGCCCCCGGATTGGGTCCCCCATCTCACTGGAGGCCTTCATTGGCCATACTATCCACAGCCCAGAGCGTAAAACCAAACCAAAGTCACTGCCCCTGAGAGGGTCCAACTCACAGAGGAACAAGGAAGAGCTGACTTCAGAACTGGGCTTCTGAGGCTGCAAATCTTTACCAGAGTAGAAAGCCTTATCTTTCTCCTGCAGAGTGGCCAGTGGTTTTGAATTGCTGACCTTGGGATTAGCCGCCCACCACACCACCAAGGCTCCTACAGCGGTAAACCCTTCTTATGGATTAGCTTGTCCAGGGCTTAGGAAGATGGTTCTTTTATCTCCATCACGTTACAGACTCTAACACAGACCCAAGGCCTTGCTTGGGTACCGAGTCTCAAGCCTTCTTTGCTAGGCCACGTTCCCTGAGTGGTGTTCTGTGTCACTCGAGAGGATCCCAGGGAAGCCATCGAGGAGCATAGGAAGAAAGACTATCCTTGCAGATTGGTTCTTGTTTCTGTCTTTAACCATAGCAGCTAAGACTTCAGCTGCTGGATGCTCCCTACGGTGTTAAAATTTTATTTTCATTTTAAAACCCATTTTATTGGCATATGTATCACGGAACCCACAATCTGATCATTCAAGCGTATTAAGAAGGGTGTGTCATCCCCACCACACCCAATTTCAGAACACTTTCTTCTAGCACTCATGGTTGCTAGCTCCTCGTTTCCCTCCAAATTTTTCCCGGTATGACCCTCAGTAATGACTAATCCAGTTACTGCTTCCATAGGCTTACCCATCCTGGATGTCACATACAGAAAATCATATAAAACACAAGCAGGAAGCAAACAAAAAACACAATCAACAACCATGACGAGGCAAAGCAAAGCAAAACCCCCATTGAAAAGAAAGCGGAACGTCTTAAAAACTGAAACAGCTTTAAAATGGGTCAAAAGGGAGATCAAATGATAAGGTGTTACATTTTAGCCTAACTGCCATAATCGGCTAACTTAACTGCCTAACATCTGCCACAATCCACTTTACAATGTTCTCTGTTGGATAGCAAAGTTACTCACCTCCATGGGCTACGATCAGAGGGGATTCACCGGAGACTTCATCCTGAAAATGGACTGGGAACTTCTACTGTCAACCAAGTGTTCATCATGTAAGCTCTGATACCGATCCTTTCTCCAGATTTGGATCTTATCATTTACAAGCTCCTAAGTTTCTTTAGAAGAAGTTTTCTGGACTAGGAAAGGTTTGATAAGCTCTGAGTAGCAGGTCTTTGCAACATCTCTTTGAGCA
The DNA here is from genome assembly GCA_004026705.1 of Nesogale talazaci. Taxonomy (NCBI): domain Eukaryota; kingdom Metazoa; phylum Chordata; class Mammalia; order Afrosoricida; family Tenrecidae; genus Nesogale; species Nesogale talazaci. The sequence continues at coordinate 35,174 of PVJH01006844.1, forward strand.
GTCATTCTGCTAACATAGCCCTCAGCGTCCTGACACAAGTTCTTGTTGTTGCTGCTGCCCTAAAGATCTGTGTTTCGGACCTGGCATCATCAGGCAGGTCCTAGTCACACATCCATTCACCTGTACCGTAGATTCTTGAACCACTAAGGTCTGAGTTCTCATCTTGACTCCTTGACCCTGAGCCAATGTGGGTCGAATCTCATCCACAAGTTAAAACTACAAAGACCAAAGACCGACAGACCCTGCCAGGATTTGGTCTGGAATAACCCCATTGTAGCCAAACTGACCACCATCAAGCTGATTGCAAGTCGTCACAACCCCATAGGATCCAGGAGAACTGGTCCATAGGATTTCCAAGACTGTGAATCTTTACGGGACCAGCCTGCTGCATCCTTCTCCCACAGAATGGCTGGTGGCAGTGGTTGGAAACTGTGGCAGTCACTAATCATGTCAATTTCAGGACTGGGAATGGAGGGGTGGAGTCTAACCTCTCACTCTGGAGATAGTCAATGAAACCTCTGTCTGGGCATGGCTTTCTCCTGAGAATTCTGGGAAAGGCAACTGTATTTCCCCCTTGGAGGTGAGAGACTCAGGACTCAGTCCCTTGGAGATGCTCTACTGACAAGACTCAAGGCTGACTCCCTGTGAGACATCCCACAAGAGAAGCCACATGGACTTACCCCGATGGAACCAGACCTCTGAAGCCATGAAAGCCATGTAGAGATCCCTACCAGTGCTGATATGCTCGAGAAGCCACAGAGAGGGCCCTGTCAGCGCGGAGATGTTTCTATCACCAATGGATACACAAGACTCTGCATCAGTGGCCTGTGATTGTCCTGGTGTCACTTTGTGAATCTAAGACTTATAGATTGGTATCAGACATATGGGTAATAACAGACTTATGACCTTGAACTGAACTGGGCTGGGATGTTTTCTTGATGTATAATTGCTCTTATATATAAACCTCTCCCTTATGTGTGCTTATGAATTTGTTTCTCTAGTCCACCCGGACTAACACAGAAACCATCTCCAAAGAGAGGATTGTCCAAGAACACAGAAGTCCTCTGAGCAAATGCCCTGCCCCCTATGCTGTTTCCCTTCATTACAGATCTTCATGACCGGGGCGTTGCTAACCCAGAGGATGCTGGCAGATGGTATACTTGAAGCAACTTGGACTTGCAAATAAGGTTCAACTGAGAAACACATTTGGCCTTCCACTTTGAGACCATCAAGAGACTTGGGGTCCCCTTTCCATGGTGGGGTTAGGCACAGACTGTTGGGTTAGTCTGCAACAAGACAGCCAAGGGCTTGAAGAATTGGAGAAGCACAGAGTTCTGGTACCAAGAACTAGGAGTCAACTTCTCTGACTGAAGCCTCCTTGGCAGTGACTAGCCATCCAAAGTCACCACCCTGCACCTCCTTCCATGGGCTACCAGTCTATCATCTACCTGAGACCTGTAAACATCTTGGTATGTACTTTGCAGACGTGATCTTGCAATGTTCACTCAGCAGCATGACAAGGAAGCTATGGGACCTCCCATTTTTCAGACAAAGAGACATATAGAGAAGACAAGTCTTGCATATGGGCAGTGTCATGCTGCTCGCAAGTGGGGGAGCTAAGAAGTCACCTGAGGACTCTGGCGCCCAGAGTCCGCATCAGTAGCCAAGGACATGCTGCCTACTGCCTGGACAGCCAGTTCCACAGCTCACAGTGTAGTTGAGTTCTGTTTCTTTGGGCTTCTCAGTCAGGAGCTCCCAAACGTGAGCAGGGCAGGGTTTAGAAGTACCTACTACTTTTATAAAACCATCACGCATCAGCTCAAAGACCACCAGGAGATCCTCTTAGTCAACAGACCCTGTGGAGCAATCTGAAGGAAAAGAGCTCCAATCTCCACATTGACTCTTCGCAGCCATCAGAGATTGGGAAAGCTCCTTGGTTTCTCTTGCCCGTAAAATGCAAAGAACGGAGAAGTAATCGTTGCATCATTGCATGAGGAAATGAATGAATGGATGCAGGGGGTGTGCCGAGAACCATGCCAATACCTCAGAAGCTGCTTTGTTTCATTGACTCAAAGACATGCCTGAGGCCATGAACACCTAACTGGTGGCTCAATGGCTAAGGGCCCAGCTTCCAACCCAAAGGTTTAGAGTTCAGACCTACCCAATGGCTCTAAGGGAGAAAGATCTGCTGGATTGATTCCCATCAAGAGGACCCCATGGGCTACTTCTACTTTGACCTCTGTGGTATCTATGAGTTGCAAATCTACACCATAGGATCCAACAACAGTAATAGCAATGCAAGCTCCTAAAGGAAGAAGATGCATCTACCATGCATCTGGGAGCCTCCAGTACCCAGTACATTGAAGGGAGATTCTCAGTAAGGGTCCACGGATACCGATCTATCACTGCAACTCTTAGGGATTGGTCATCCTGCCAGTTAGGCATTGGGCAGCTAACTGAGAGGTCAGTGGTTCAAAGTCACCAGAAGCTCCAGAGGAGAAAGATGAGGCTGTCTGCTCTGATGCAGATAGAAAGTCATAGGAAATCCTAAGGAACAGTTGGACACTGTCTTATAGGGTCAGGGCGAGCCAGAATTGACTGGATGACTGTGGACTTGCTTTGGGTTTGCTGCTGGGAAGACTAACCAATGATGCCCTGCCATTCAGTTCCGATATTCTACGTCCTGTAGTCCTTCAGGTCCCCTGTCTTGGTGGCTGCTCACAGTGGTCCCATGACAGAGTCATTGATGTTATCCCCTATATACAAGGGTCAGAGAAGCTCAGGGACTGGCCTGAGGCCACAAAGCACAGATGAGAAGACCTGGGCCTCTCTTCTAGCACTCAGGAAACTCAGAAATAACCGCGTGCTTGCCTCAGGGACAGGCAAGGACAGAGGCATTCTGGGAGATGGGGGTGCAGCTTCCCAGGCTGAGAGGCCAGCCCTGCCCAATAGATCCCCCCAGCTCTGTGGCCTGCATTGTCTAAATAGGATGGTGTGGGGGCACCACAGGACATTGTCTCCACCAGCCCCCCCTCGGCTCCCACCTCCGAGCCCTGCCTGCAGAGCCACCATCTCCACCACACAGAGCGCTACATCCTGGTCAGGGGCCTCCCCTGATCCTCGCCCCTCCACCAGCTGCCACATAGATCTTGGTTCCTGATCACTGGTCATTGCTAACCATCCTCTGGCCCTTGAGTACCAGGTAACTGGGTGGCCTGACAGGAAGCTAAGCTGGACGGAGCTTTGCTCTCCAACCTAGATGTCCTGCCTATTGTCTGCACACTCCGCTCAGTACTTCTCCCATTCAGTGCTGTCCTGCTGGCCGCTGGGAGGTTAGCACGACTCCCTGAGGGCACCTCACGGATCAGGTGCCCTAACTGGTCCAGTTGGAAACAGGGTCTCAAATCCTGGGCCCTCATGGTCACTCTGTGCCCAGAGGAAGGGACCCCGAACCAGGTAATCACATGTCCTCCATACAAAAGGCCCTTGGTTCTTCCCTAGGGCACCACCTTCTCCTGCTGGAAGGAACCTTCTCTTCCAGCAGACTGAGCCAGGAGGGGTGCTGTTCCAAGCCCATGGAGAGACAGCTGCACTGCATCATCAGGCTGATGGGCTTCCATGCTTAGAGCCAACAGCATCCTATGCCTCCTTGTCTGGGCACTGGGTACCAGTGCAGAACTCCCTTTGAAGCCTTGCCATGTGTCCTCCCAGGATACTCACTTCCAGCCCCCTCAGGCCTTCCTATTCTGCCTCCCCTGGTCAGCCTGAGTCATCTTAAATGCCAATCAGGTAAAGCCACAGGGCTAATCGAAAGCCCTGATGGTTAGCAAAGCCTTCTTACCACGTCCTGGAGACCTTCCTAAGGGAAAGTTCTACCTCCCTCCTATAACTGGCCCTGGCTTCACCAGGAGGAAGGCCTCTGGATCCCTAAGTTCATCCCTAAGCTTGACATACCCCACCCCTACCCCCTCAGTCTAGCCCATTCCACTCAAACTCACTGCCTATTCAGTTGCTTCCAACTCAAAGTAGAGCAGCCTTTGTGGGTTTCTGAGACTGTATATCTCTCAGACACCCTGGCCTCTCTGCTCCTCCAGCTCCAGCCAGCAGTGTCCTGAAATCCAGACAAAGGCAGGGCAACAGCTTCCCTTGTTTACTGTCTCATCAATGCCAAAGTGCAGTGGGCAAATCAAAGGGAAGGCTACTGTCCTTGGCATGGACAGAAGCAGCGAAGAACTTTGGCGTCTTAGCTAAGTAGACCTGGGTTTCATCCCAACACTGTGACTTGTGTGACCTTGGGCTGGGCCACTCTACCTAGGGTATATGTTGCCATGATTGTGACAAGAAGCATAGCGTCTCCAGGGCCAGGACAGTTGTCAAGGCTGTGAGTGTGAATTAGGAAACGTAATGTACACTAGAAGCGTCAGAGTAGAGGTGACTTAGTGGGAGATTAATGCCTTCCAGGTGGGAGACCTGAGCTTGGTTCTCAACGAGTGCGCCTCATGTACAATCCCCACCTGTCCATCAGCAGAGACTGATGGGAGGCTCTGATCCTGAATATGCTTCCCTGGAGCTTCCAGCTAAAGGTAGACTAAGAAGAAAGGCCAGGCCATCTACTTCTAGAGACCAGACCATGAAAACTTTACCAATCACAACAGCCTGACCCATAACTGTTCTTGGGCTGGGGCATGACCTGCCCTAGCATGGGAGGGCAGGTTATCAGTGGACACTGTAGCAGCTAACCACACAGTAACATAGGAAGAGTAGTGACCATGGGTCTGGGATCCTACTTTATATCCCCCCCAGATTTCAGCCCCATCTCCCTAGATAGGTGATATCCTTGCCCTAGTCCATAAGGATGCATGGAAGCGTCCAGAGTATAAAGAGCTCACCCATTCACTCCAGCCCCAGCCACATCCCTTCTAATTACCAGAGAACACTTTCTTATAGGACTCAGTAGCACAGTGCATCAGGAGCTGGACTACAGTGAAAAACTCTTCTATGTTGTCACGGGGTTGAGGCTCACCTATTGGGCCAGGAGTCCACAGCTGGGGCTCCATGCCAGAGCCCTTTCCCATTTGCTTTTTGTTAATAAAACAAACAATAAATCATTGGCCCTTAATGGGGCCCCAAGAGGGTTAATTACATGGCAGGGAATTGTGTATCATGCTCAACAACTGTTGGCTGACTACATGGACCATTGGATAAAAAGATATAGCGCGGACTGATCTTTAACAAAGAGAGCAGAACTCTCTCAGGTGCAGATGAAGCACAAGTCCTTGCTCAGTACTCCAAGCCACCATTAATCCCTGGCACAACATTCTCCATAGCAGTGGTTCTCAACCTTCCTAGTGCCGCCCCCCCTTTAAGACTATTTTCATTGCTACTTCTTATCACTATCATTTTGCTACTGCTATGAATCAAGCCACTGTGAAAGGATTGTTCAAGCCCCACAGGGGTCACAATCCACAGGTTGAGAACCGCTGCTCCATAGGGTTTCTGGCTACTCACTGCACTTGGCTCCAGGGTCCCGGGGATCAAGGTTTCCAGCCAGAATGGCTTCCTACACCCCCTGCAAGGGAGGTTCCCTCTTCTCCAAGTCTCCTGCAAGCAGCACTTTTCTCACCAGCTGCCAACCCTCATGTACAAGAGCACAACTCATGTACAAGTCAATGGACTGTGTGTGTGTGTGTCTTTCCAGACCAAGAACTCCCAGTCTGATCACACCTCTCAGACTCAGTGACCTCATCTACAAATTGAGAGGAGTGCCACCAAAGGTCAGCAGTTTGAAGCTTCCCCACAGCTCTTTGGGAGAAAAAGCCCTGCCAATCTGTTCTGGAAGGGGCAGCAGTGAAGAAAACAACAAGGGACAGTCCACCTGGGCAAGTGAGTCTGAATCAAGTCCAGCACCCACCAACAACCACACCCCAGTCACTGCCGGATGGCACATCATTTCAAAACCTTTCGAAATAGTGAAGAACCAGGCTTCATCATTTTCAGGAACATTCTGTGTGCTAAACTCCATGCTAAGCATGTAGATACAGCTCATAATCCTATGCGGTCCCATTTTTATCACCACCCTAAATGTCTAAGAATAATACTGACTGTGGGAAACAGAAAGATGAATAAGATGTGGCCACGGCATCCTGGGGACTTGACATCTGCTTGGCGAACCAGTCAGGAAGGATGATAGGCGCAGGGACGTTGAAACACTGTGAGGCGAGGGGTGTGGGCCACCAGGTGTGTGAATGAGAGCACAGGCAGAAGATAGGAGGTATGTGGAGGATATCAGGGCCAGAGATAGGGTCCTGAGGCAGGTGGAGGGGGCAATGAGATCAAAAGGGTGGCATCATGTGGTTCAGGGGTGAGCCTGGGTTCGCTGCCATCAAAGTGGTTTGTTTCCATCTTGAATCCCATGGGCCCTCCACTGCTCCTGGGTCATATGATCGTCAGCAACTCACCCACTGCTCCTCTGAGGTGGGCATCACCTTTCTATAGTCTTGAGTAGGCAAGGCTGTGCCTAGATGATGTCTCTCAGCAAAGAGGAAAAACTCCACAACCAGGGTCCATATGCCAAGTGCAGAGCTGCTAAGGCAGCGCATTGCTGGTGCCTGCCCCAGCCCAGGTGAACACACAGATGGATGGACCAGTGAGAGTCCAGTGGAAATAGAGGGAGAATCTCTGTGCCTGGTGGTGTCCGGGTACGGGATACTGGTACACCTCTTGAGCTGAAGGTAGAACAGAATCCAGGTTGAAAACAAGATCTCTTTCTCTCTCTCTCTTCTCCTCCTCCTCCTCCTGTCCTCCCTCCCCCCCCCCCGCCCCCGCTCTCTCTCCAAAGTGTTCAGGGACTGCTGGGCAGCACTGATTCAATCAAAGGGGTTTCATGGAGTCGGATCAGTCTGGCGATGGCTTGCTGGGGCTTTGAACAAAAGTCATTTAATATCGCCGAATGTTGTAAGGCTGAATTTGATTAAGACTCTAAATGCTTTGCACTCCTTGGAGAAAGTTGCTTCATAAATACCACGCAGTTGGAAGAGTCAGAGGGGCATTGCGTCTCTGGGAGCCTGATTTCCAAATTCCAAGGAAGAAGCACAAGACTTTCCATCTCCACTTCTCACCCAGCACAGGAGGAGACACAGGCTGGGGGAAAGCATTCCAAGGGTTTGGGGATGATAGCAGTATTATGGGGATCATCAAGTGTCCCACCAAGCGAGTTATCTCCTGGCAGACTTCTGTCTCGCTCTATTTTGTGTGTGTGTGTGTCTGTCTGTCTGTCTGTCCTGTTGGTCAATATCATGCTATTAGAGTTCTGGGATTTCTTTTTAAAACCAAACTCACTGTCATGGATTTGATGTCTATTCGTAGTGAGCTTTGAGGATAGCGTAAAAGTGCTGCTATGAATTTCCAAGATGGCCATTCTTTATGGGAGTAGAAAGCCTCTTCTTTGTCCTGAGGAGCTACCAGTGGTTTCTAACGACAAATCTTGTGATCAACAGCACAGTGGTTAACTCCTGTATCACCCAGACCCCTTTTAAGGAATATATTTCTAGTTTGGTGGTATTTCTATAGGGTGTAACTAAAGCAGTACTTTTTGTTCTCCAGTCGTGACTGCTCCTATCCCAGCAATGCTGTTCCAGCCCAGTTCTTCTGTATCCAGGCGGGGTGAGCTCTTTTGCTGGGGTGGGAAAAACCCAGAAGACTTCTGGGTAGGCCCAAGATTGGACATCAGCAGAGGAGATCAGGTGGCACTGAATCTCTTTTGAAAAAGTCACATAGACACTTTTACAGCCATGACTCATTTCTATGTCCACAGCAACCTTTATGCATTCATTCACTCATCCCCACACATCCTGCACCTTCACGACCACACATCCCCTTGCCCGAGGGCTGGGACAGGAAGAGTGACCCGGGACTGATGTTCCTCACATGTCATGTGAACGATGGAAAATAAGACAGATAAGACAACCTTTGAGACAGTGGTGGCAAAAGAGGGAGTAGGGAGCCCAACACATGTCAGAAGCCCTCTTTCATAGGAGGGAAACTGAGTCATGGAGTGGATAATTCATCCCATGTCACCCATTGCTTAAAACCAAGAAAGCCTGGAACAATGTCCTGCATAGTCCCATCTGTGATGAGCTCACAGGGGTCACTCTAATCAAGACCTCAGTCCCACATACTGAATCCATTAGGCCAAAGAAGAGGACCTCGTGCTCATTCAAGTATTAATATGTCCCCCACCCCAAGTCCAACCCAGAAACCCTAGGTGGCATCATGGGTATTGCCTGGCATTGTGAACCATGAGGTGGCTAGTTCGAAACCACAAGCCAGTTTTCAGAAGGAAGAGGAGGCTTCCTATTCCCATAAGGAAGGACAGTCTTGAAAACCCACAGGGGCAGGTCTATCCTATTCTAGAGGGTCACATGGTGTCAGGATCGACCTGATGGCAGAGAGTTTGGGGTTTGGTTTGGAAGTCAGACTCCCTGCCATTGAGTTGCTGCAGACTTGTAAGGACTCTGTAGGACAGAGCAGGACTTCTCCCCAGGGTTCCAAAGCTGGAATCTTTACAGAACCAGATGGCCATATCCACCTCCCCAGGCTTGGCTGATCAGTTCCAACTGTTTCCCTTTCTGTGGGCAGCCGGGTGCGATGCTTAACTCTCTGCGCCACAAGCTCAACCAAGGAAGGGGCTCCCAAGGGTTTGCGAAAAAAAATGAAATGAAGGTGATGGAATTTTTCTACCCACTATCTGAAACCCCCCAGTGTACGTACACACCTGCACGAAGACATCTGAATCTTCCCAGACACTCCAGCCTACTGAGTCCCTGGGGTTTTGAGGAGCATTGAAAGACTTCCCTGGCACTCCACTGTGCCCATAAGCTCTCGCCACCTGAACCCCCAGCCCTCCACAGTCTCCTCTCCTCCACGATAAACGCTCGGATTCCTGCTCAGATTAGTTTCCGTGAGAAGCCGGGAACAAGAGCTAAGGGACTTGACCCTTCTGCAGGGAGAGTTAATTTGCTGCATTTTCTGGGGGCCTCCTCCCTCCTCCCTGGGATTTCTCCACTCTGACCCATCTCTCAGAACGGATTATGCCTTCCTCTGGGATAGCGCTGCGCGGCCGGTTTCTCAGATGGGGATTTATTTGAGATGGGTAAGTGAGAACGTATCTCGTCATTAGCCTGGTGCCGTGATCCCCATCTGGCCCGCCGAACGAGCTCTCGGTTGAAGATTCCCAAGGTGACAGTTGGTGACCCAATGGCCCTCCATGAGGGTAGAGGCTCGACAGAAGCGTGCTGTGCTCCATGTGTTTCCTGACCGCGGTGCGGAGCAAGATGGCAACATTCGGCTTGTGCCCATGTGTGTGCTAGAGTCGTTGTTATTATTTTTGAAGCGGATTTCCTGGACAGCTAAATGTCGACACTGACTTTGCAGAGGCAGGCTATTTTCTGTTGACCAAATACAGAAATCACTCCGCTATCATCCAGCAAGAGGCGGGGGGGTGGGGGGAGCCATGACTTTCTGTCCCCCCAATTCCTTATCCCATTGGCTATGGGAATTAGATAAGATTAAGTTCTTAGGCAACATCAACTTATGGGGCGATCAGATTCGGTGCTGTTTGCGGGTGCTGGGATGGCTGCTTGGATGGAAGACAATGCCGCGGACATGTACACACAGCAAACCCAGTGCAGTTGGCTTTAAGTGGACACACTTTGGGTGACTCTACGGTGGCAATTTCCAAATGAGAGCAAAACTGTGTAATAAGATTTAAAAAATTGGACCCATTCTTAGTTCACTAGCTCCCCAGCCAGTGACAAAATATGCCATTAGTGGCCACAGCATGATTCTGAAAATATACCTTCCTTACAATTTAGCGCTTCTTCTTCTTCTTCTTTTTTTTCCCTGTGAGCTAAAAATTACAAAGCCCCGGATTTCATCGCTCTTGCAATCTATTCTTTTCCCCTGACTTCCTGTTTTCATGAAATTTTAATCAGGCACTTAAAATAAATAGCTATGCAGAGCTTCTCTGCCTCCCCCAATGCCCGGGGATGGATGTTTTGGGTAAAGTGATAGTCCAGAGACCTTGAGAGTAGTGAATCCCATTCTGACTTGGCAAGACGGCAGAAATAAAAACATCACCCTGCCGACAGAGCCACGCACCCGGCGGGGACAGCGTGGTCTTGGAAGACCCAACGGACGCATCAGCGCAAGGCAGACCTCCTCCTTCTCCTCCTGGCCAATAGGTTTTCTAATGGTGGACATTGGGAACCCTTTCTTTAAACAAATAAGAATCAGAAGACATGCCCAAGGTGCTCTAGCCTGCCAAGACTTCCTTTCCTTTTCCCTTGAATGTGATGGTGATTTCTACGGGGGACATTCTAGCAAAGTTGGTTCTCTTTGTAATCAAACAACTGTATTGAGGAATGGATGTCATGTATAAGCAAGACCTCTGACCCTTCCTGGCAACAGGAAGAGAGGTGAGAATGTTCGAGAAAAAAGTAGTTGCTGGCATTCACACCCCAGAAGTTGCCGGCCCTAGAAACCTCGAAAGAAGATTCTTGAAGGTGTGAGAGGAAATCAACTCCCTCGCTTTACAATGCTAAGCTCCTGGATGAACAGGATGTTAAGTGGCAAGACATGTCCTTCATTTATATAAAAACAAACAAACAGAAAAACAACTGCCACCGAGTCAATGCCCACTCACAGTGGGCTTATGAATAATTTCCAAGGCTGAAAGCCTTTATAGGAACAGATGGTTTCATTTTTCTCCTGCAGGGAAGCTAGTTGGTTTGAACCACTAACCTGGTATCCAAGCAGTCCATTGCCTCCCTCATGGGACCACCCTGGCTGCTGCTAAATACACAAATAAGAGAGCATGAAACAATATCAGAGCTCAGACGATTGAACCTCAATCTTTTGAATGTCGCTAGTGACTCCAGCAGGAGTAAATTCATGGCGACAGCAAGTTCTGGTGAGAAGCCATCGTCTCTGCGTCCAGGCACAGAGCTTCCTGGGGCTGGAGATCTATAATCTGACTTTAAAGGCAGAGATATGTTCTATGGGTGGGCGGTGTGCTGGTAAAAGTTTTCCGACCAGAATTAAAAAGTCCTGATCTGTACGTTTTTGCCCACGACCACAGTGTAAACACTCCCACCATGTCCAATCCCAGGATCGCCATGTGGAATCACAGATGACGGACAGCGTACTGCGGCAAAATCCTTAGGAAGCCAGGGGTTCCGAGGAGCTGCTCTTTAAAAATAAAAATGATGCATGCACTTGCATGTTTCCACGACTTAATTTAAAACAACATCGGTGTGTGACAACCTGTGCACAACTCTTCTCAACCTTTAACGAGAGGTTACAGTGGTGCCTGAATGAGCCATCTCACTCTCGCTTCCTGCACTGCTGCTCTGAGAAAGCCAGGCTTCAGAGCCCCATTCTGTAGGAAACCAGGGTGGGCGTAACATTTGTGGTTTAGAGAACTTGCCTGTTTCCAGGGAAAGGCCAGATTCCTCCACATGGGCTCCTGAGATTCCGTTTGGTCTTGGTCCCCGAAGAGCCCCTCAAATTACAACTGACCACAAAATAGCCGAGCTGCCCGGGTCTCCTTGCTAGGGGGTTTCATCTTCTGCTATCTCCCAGAAGAGTTCTAAGTTGGCCCTCTAACCCTGGTTAAGTGGAATATAAATAACCTCATGAAGAGAAGGCTCAAACAAAAGAAGCCATTCAGCTTCCAGGCAGCTCCTGCTGCAGCAGGGCTGAGAGGATCTCCCGTCTTTCTGGTGCAGAGGATACAGTTGTGCTGGGGAGAAAGCGGATGCTTGGTCCTCACCCAAAGCCTTTCCTTCTGCCAGGAGAGTGGGAAGTTATGAAAGGGGAGGCAGGAGAGGTGGGCCACTTGTGCCCTGATATAGACACCCCGGGTTTCGCTTTGCTAGTGTGGCGATAACTTCTCAGAGCATGTGCCTGTGCCTCGTAAGAATCCTCATGGCAGTTTGAAGAAGAAAGAAGCAGCAGGAGACTGAGGAAAGCCTTCTGAAAGAAGGCTCTTGGTTGAAGACCAGCAGGGAAGAGATGCCAGTCTCAAACATGGGGGCACAGGACGGAGTTCAAATTGGTGGGACTCTCATCTTCCAAGAGCTTTCCCTCTGCCTTTCTGTTAGTTCCTTAGCCATGTCTAATTCCAAAGTGCCAACCACCTTTGGCCCCTTTCTGTGGCCTTTCCCGGAGCTCTGGTGACATTGTGGTTAGGGCTGGGCTGTGCTGCGCAAGGTCAGCGGTTTGAAACCACCGATGACTCCCTGGGAGAAAGAGAGGGCTTTCTCCAGCATTATGGTTCTGAAGCAGTTCTACCCCGTGTCTATAAGCTCGCCAGGACTTGGCCTCCCCTGGATGGCAGTGAGTTGGGGGTTGGATTTTCCTGGCAGTTCCTAGCAGCTGTGGAGGGAGTTTCTGGACTCCTGCTCATGGACACCCAAGCCAAGCTCCTGGGTTTGGATGCCCTGAGCTTCCGTGAACCACCCACGCTATCAACAGACACTGTCCCAGTGGCCGGGAACTCATCCGGCTCTTGGCAAAGCCCGTGTCGCTTGGGTACGAGCTGAACGCAGTCATCGGAGCCAAGCAAAACGGAGCGGAGCAGGGCTGCCTCTGTGTTGAAAACCAGCTTCAGCGTGAAGGCTCTTGGCAGAGCGACAGCTGGGCTTGGCTCTGCTTAATGTCACCAGCATATCTCAAATAACCCATTCTCTTAATAAAACACAGTTTGACTTAAGGCTTTGAGATATCAATTTGGAGGAGGGGGGGGAGAGGCCAAGATCATGCTCCCTGCTCTATGAGAGCTATTATTGAATGCATATGCTTCTATGCATCTCTGTGCATAATCCCACACTCAGAAAATGAAATGGGCGGTCTTTGGCTCTTTTATTTACAGTCACTAACGACTCAGGGATTCTCAGAAAGGCGGGTGTTCTCGGAGTTGGGGCCTGCAGCCCTGTGCTTTTCCTCCACTGCCATGTAGGCAGCTGATGACCCAGTGCGCGATTTCCCTGTGTTTGCATATTTATAGGGTCTCCTCCAGCTCCATGGAGCTGAGCACGGTGCCAGCAAATGGGAATCAAGCTGTCAGGAGTTTCTATTTCTGTGTCTACCTATAGTCTGAGTTAAGCAACCCGCGTTCTTCTCCCAACGGAGAACAAAACGGCCCCACGTCTCAACCCCAGCCTCAGGGGGTGGGGGTGGGGGTGGGGGCCCCGAGGCCAATTGGGGGAGGGAAATGAGGGACTACAACTCCTGGCCCAGAAAAGGGGTTCTGAACCCCACCCAGCAGGTCTCTCTGTTGTCATCTGTTATTCTCTCCCTGAGGTCAAAAGTGGGAAGGAGATTTTACTTTGGATTCCAGTGGACCTGAGTTTGACCCCAGCTTCCACCTCTTGCTGGTTGGGTGACCTTATGGAAGAGACATAGCTATGCTGAGCCTCCATTTCCTTGACAATTTTGAAAATAAGGCCAACCAAGGTCACCACTGGGGGACATCAGGCACCCGTTGAGACTTGTGACAGTTCAACCGCTTCTTCTAAGCAGGGAATTATTTCAGAAATGACCTCCCCCCCCCCCCCAAGAGGAGCATTAATAAAAAGACTTCAGAAAGTATGTTTGGAAGAGTAAGATAGAATGTGTCTAAGTGACAGCCATCAAACGGGAGTGGAAGGATAACGTTTTAACAATGGGTGGGATACAGTGTTCACACTCAGTAGATAACAAGCACCCAATACATGCTGTAAGGGACGTCTATGAGGTTCATTATAGGCCAGGAGAAACACTCTGCTTTCAAATTTCAAGACAATCTCATCATTAGATGATGCCCAACCAATCGGGTGAATGATGCTGTGCATTTTTCTCTGATGCCAATCCTTGGAGGTAGCCCCAAAGGACAGCTCCCATTGGAGACACCTCTTAATTTTATTATCACTGCAATTATCATTATCATGTTGGGGTGGGTATGTTTGTGTTCAAGCATCTGCTAGTCCAACATTGCTTGTTTCTCATGCACAATTCATTGACATGAGTTACACACACCAGGTTGCTCAACCATCACAGTCACCAGTTTCCTGATTTTTTTCTTCTCCCATCACACTTCACAGAAGCTCAGGGCCCTGAAAGCTAGGACTCTTTCTCTTTGTCCTCTTCCTCCCATGGCTGGTAAGCACAGATGAGCTGTGTTTCTCTATGGAACTCCCTGCACTCTATAGCTTATGCAAGAGGGATTGCGGAGTGTGTGTCCTTTGGCGAATGGAAATTCCCATCCATCTCTACAATTCTCCAAGCTTCAGAAGAACTCCTGGCACCATCTCCTTGAATACCTTCTCTTTCTTGCCTCCTTTCTAGCCCTCTCACCATGATACCTTTGTCCAGGGCCCAGTCTCACCTGAGGCAACCCTTGTGGCCCAGTGTTTATGCATCGGCTGCTAACATATGTACCTAGTGTTCAAAACCATCAGACGGTCTGTGGGAGTAAAATGAGAGTTTCAATCTCAAAAACCCACAGGGGCAGTTCTATGCTGTCTTATAGGGTTGCATTAGGTCCTATAGGGTCCTATTAGGTCGTCCAACCTAATCACATTAGGTTGTAAGAGAGATAGACAGATGGACAGACTCACACACACACACACACACACACACACACACACACACACACACACTGGGGTGTGGGGGAGGGAAATAAAGGGGAAAGGGGGGAAGATATCTGATAGCAAATTCCAAATACTCAAAACTTGTCATCCTCATGTCTAAAGAGCATTCTCACTGCATTTCCTCTAAGACAGATCTGTTTGTTTTTTAGGCTACCTTCTATAGCAGGGGTCCTCAATCTATGGCCCATGGGCCACATGTGGCCCGCCAAGGACATTTATCTGACCCGCCAGGTGTCTTTGCCACCACTGCTGTCCTGCTTAGCAGCTGGGCCCACCGTGGGCCCACCGTGAATTTGATCATAGTTATTATTTTTTTTTTAACAACAGTCTGACCCTCCAATGGTCTGAGGGACAGTGAATTGGTCCTGTTTAAAAAGTTTGAAGACCTCTGTTATATCATCTTTGCCAGCACCCTCATTCAAACTCAACTCTACAGTTATTCTAATCAACACTTTCCCAAGCCTTTCTGAGGGATGAGATAAACTGTTCCCAACTTAGAAGAATTAGGAGAAGAGAAAAGCAGTGGGGTGGGTTGGGGTGGGGGTAAACCAGACCCATCCTCTGCATCCTTCCCTCTCAAAGGGTTCTGAGGGCCATCTCACAAGCCATGGGATCCTTTGGTCTTCTGAAGAATATGAACCTAGGCCTTAGTGGGACCCCGGAGGGGTGGGGTCTTATTTCGTGATAACTATGGGCCATGTAGTGCAGATATGCCTCTGGAAACTGGCCCTTTTCCATAAGGTTGTCAGATAGAGCATGGCCCCTTTAGTTCAAGAGAATTTCAGAGAAATGATCCAAAGTTGTTAAGCATAAGCATCTTCTGTTATTACATATGATGCACCGATACCAGCCCCACCCCTCCAAATAAAAAAGGGCTTTTTGTTTCAGTGGAATTCAAATTTATCTGCACATCCTGTATTTTCCAGGTGGTTCCATGGTGGAATCCTCACCTACACACAGGTGACTGAGGTCCATTTCTTAGCCAAAGCCCCCACCCCCACCCTGTCCCACCATGTTCCTCCATAACCCATCAGTCAGTGGACACTGTGATGCTTCAGTGTTGAACAGACTTCCGTGGTGTTTCTGCCTGGGAAAGACGATGAAGAAAAGCTTAGCCCTGCAGTAGGGAAGTCAACCCCTGACCCTATTGATCTCAACACTCTGATCCACAAGTGGCCGCTGGGGATGGTGCAGGACTGGACAGCATTGCCTTCCACTGAACTGAGCTCATGACCACTAACCACAGCCATTAATTCTCCTAAACCACCCCCAGATGCCTCTCGGGGTCTCTAGTCTCCTCCAGCTTGGCCATCCATGTCTTGGATGGAGCAGGGTCTGGAGATCAGCTCTGAATGGAGAGAGCCAAGGAGGAGGAGTCATGGCTGTAGGGAACATTGACCTCCCAGGTTCCAGCCCCTCCCCTAGAAGGGCACCGCCCGGATCCTCCATCCAACCAGTCTTTGAGAACATCGGAGACTTGGCCACTGTGAAGGCAGCACACAGGTGGCCACAGGTGGAAAGTGTGTGTGTCCTCCTGTGCAGATGACTTTGCTCCGATCTCTTGATCCAGTAGATTCCCAAGGGCTCAGGTGTCCAGGCAGGTACACTCTGCTGCAGAGAGAAGGTGTGTGGCCTCCACAGATGCCGACCAATGTCAACTGTCCTCATGTGGCCCTTTGTGAGCCCCCGTAGCACAGGGCGGCAGCACGTGGCTGCTCACAGGGAGGACTTGAGCTGGCTTCACGGTGCTGTGCTCCTGGGAAGATCACAGTCCTGAAAACCCTGCTGGGGGTAAGCGGGGGGTGGGTGGGGGTGGGGGGCGGTTCTACTCTGTCCCATAGGGTTACTCTGAGTCTGAGCTGGCTCCATGGCAGCTCATGGCAACAATCTGGTCATTCAGAGAAACAGGGAGGCTTCTTCCTCAAGCCCCTTCAGATGGATGTGAGATGTGGAGCTGCAGCCATGTGGGAGCAGAGGGAGGCTGTGCCTTTTCTGTGTGTGTGTGTGTGTGTGTGTGTGTGTGCATGCGCGCGCACGCGCTGCCCTGACAGTGTAGAAGCTAAGCCTTGGTCTCTCAACCCTAACTTCGGTGGTTCAAGCCCAGTCCAGTCATCGTTGCCCAAGGGAGGAAGGTGCTGCCATCTGTTCCCATAAAAATGTTCACCTTGGAAGCCCGAGGGGGCATTTCTACTCAACCCCACAGAAAGGTTCTGAGCCAAAATGGACTAAATGGTGGAGGGTTGTGTTGTTTTTTAAACTAATGTGTCTCTGTATCTATCTCTGTGTGCGTGTGTGTCTACATGTGTGAGCATGTGTGTATAGCCATGTGCACGTGTGTATGTGCACGGGCACATTCATTTTTGTATGTGGGTATATGTGTGTGTATATGAATGTAGCTGTGCATCCAAGTGCATGTTTTTAGGTATGTGTATGTGTATATGTGTACACACACAGGTGCTGATAGGTTTCTACATGTTGAACATACATCTTTGCATGTGCGTTTGTAGACATATATGTGTGTCTGGAGGCATCTGTTCCTGTTTGTAAGTGGGTGTATTTGGTGTCTATGTATATGTAGGTATGTGAGGGTATGTTTATAGGAACGTCTGTATATATGTGTGCATGTGTGTGTGCCTATAGGGGATGCATATGTTGGTGGGCTTGTGAGTTTATGTCTGTTGGTGGATGTGGGTGTGCATGAGTACATGTTTGTGGGTATATGTGCATGCAGGCATGTGTAGGTACATATGTTGGTGTGGGTATGTGTGTTTATGGGTAGGAGTGCATCTGTGTGAGTATGAGTCTGTAGAAATGCATCTGTGTATGTTCCCACATGTGTTTTCCTAGGGAAGCATGTGTGTACATGTTTAGGTATGTGTCCATGCAACCCCTGGGCTAGGAGATGGATAAAAATAACCCCAAAGGTTGTCCCATGCCTCAGACATCTATGAAGAAGACCAGGGACCTTCTGTCGTCATCCTCAAGTGGCCTGCAGAACTGTGTGGCCAGTACCAGCTTTGCACAGTTAAAATAAAGAAAACAAATATCCAAATATCTGATATCGTTGCTGGGAGCCAGCCTGTGGGTCTTTGCCGACATCTGAACTGCTTCACATAACCTCCTGGCCTCTAAAAATAGATCTTCTGTGGTCCATATCATTTTTATAAGATGACTAACCCAGGAAAACCCTTAGGGATAACTTAGTATCTTCATTTCACGTACTCTCTCTCTTTTTTAATCTCTATATTTATCTATCTCGTCACAGGCCTCTTTGTAGAAAAGTTAGACTGTAGCCATGGACCAAGGACATGGGCCAAGAAATTATTCATCTATTTCTCAAGGGTTATAATGTTTCTGTGCGCAGGGAAGTATCTGGTTCTTAAAAGGTGCAGCACAGGGCTCCCTGAAGTATTGTGTCTCTGTGTCTAAGCATAGCTTGAGCCCCCCAGGAGACAGGCACAAGGTGGTCTCTGAAGCCCAGGTACTTCTCCACGTGATGTGCAAACAAATCAGAATGGGGATGGAGAGACTCAGGGACTGTAATTAATTCCTCACAGTAAGGTCCACTGCCTTAAGCCCAACCCCAAGAGCAGGGGGTCTCTCACTGCTAAAATTGTTCCCTAAAAAAATCACCAGGCAGGGGAGGCACATGAGGGGGAGGCAAGTGTAGAAAAAGCTTGGCACTCCTTAGACCCTCTTCCTTGTCCCTCTAACACAGAACCTATTCTGTCCAGATGTGAGGAGCCCAGAAACGGAAACAGAATTTCTGCTGGGCAGGGAGTGGATGAGGGGATGGGGATGGGTGGGGGGGATAAACATGGGAGTTCACAGCTATCTGTCACCTTCATTCCCACATGATCCTTGTGAGCAGCTCCCCTGACCTCCACGCCACCCCTACCCCCTCCAAGCTGGTGACCTCTGCTCACGAGGATTGAGAGAAACAAATTTTCTTATCCAGTGGCCTCCTCATTTCGGAAATGGTGTTCTCCCTCCTCCCTCCCCACCAAGACAATAGTCTCTCTAAACCCAGAGAGTCTCAGGAGGTTCTGCCAAGACTGCATCTTGCCCAGCTTGGCTGAGGGAGTAAGGTCGTGGGGACACTGGGGCCGGCAGGGATCCTGGGAAGCCCATGGCCTCTGAACTATGCCTCTCACCCAGCTCACCTGGAGTCCTCTTACATCACGCTGTCTCTGCCTGCAGTCCCCCAAAGGAAAGACACCACAGGGATACAGGAGCATGTTGTAAGTTGGCTATTCAGAAGCACAGCTTGGGGATATGCAAGGTTTTATCACTGGCCTCTGAAGTTGAGTGTGCACCTTACTCCTGCAGAAAACAGAATTACTTTTCTCTTAGAGGGAAATGTCCGCTATGCTCTTTTTGGTTCCTGCCCTATATGCCCTTTATCTGTCTGTGCTACTGAGGGTTTGTTCAGGTGGACAAAAGGGTCAGGTCAGCTGGTCCTGGATTGAAGAGGCGTTGTCATTTTGAGAAAGTGACAAGAATTTATGCTGGAATGTGTTGCCACAAAACTAAGGCCCCTCAGACTTCTGAACTTTGATACATGATAAGCAACATAGCCCTTCCCTGCCGCAAACCAATGATGCTAGTTACATAATTTCATGTTCACTTGATAAATAGAGTGAATGGGGTGAAGTCTAGTCTGTCAATCAGGTCATAGCCTGATTGATCCCTCTCTGTGGGCATGGCCTTTCCTAGGAATTTCAGGAACTCTCTCTCTTGATTCTGCCATCGGAAGAGGTGAGGTTCTGTCTGTCTGTCTGTCTCTCTCTGATTCACATTCCTGCCGACAAGCTACACGTCATAAGTTGATGGCAGCTAGAGCCCTGGAGCTAGAGGAGCCAGGTAGGGAGTCATACCAGGCCTGAGATGTTTCCAACACCACAGACTTTTCCACTTACAGGTCTGTGATCTTCCTGCATTCAGTGTCACTGCATGTGCAGTGTGAGTCTGCAGAAAAATGTATGGGCTAATGTGGTGGTCATGGACTTTTGTTAATTTCATGATTGAGATGTAGGGGTGGAGTCTAGCCTGTTAATCTGGAGATAGCCATTGAGTAGCCAATAAGGCCTCTGTGTGGGCATGGCTTTCTCCTGATATGTCTGGGAAATCTTGCGATATTTCCCTCGTGGAGATGAGAGGCTACCTCCCGAGTTGTTGGGAGTTAGTCTCAGAGACAATGAACTATGGATAAGACAAGATGGCAGCATCACAGGAGCTAAAAGAGCAAGAAGAGAAGCCTATGGCCTTACCCTGATGGAACCAAACATCTGAAGTTAGAGAAGCCACCTGGAGACCCTGCCAGCGCTGAGTTGCTTCTACCACCACTGGATGCTGTTGATGGACTCTGAGCCCTGGAAGCGAGGAGCCATGCAGGGACCCCTGCCAGCACTGGGACTCTGCACCCACTGGCCTATGACTTAGTGAATTGGAAGGAGACATTATAGACTGGTATCAGGCATAACAGAATTGTGACTTTGTACTGGACTGAGTGAGGATGCTTTCTTAATGCTTTCTTAATTCCTCTTATATAAAAACTGTACACTTATATACATATGCATGCCTATGGATTTATTTCTCTAGTTTACCCATACTAATACAACTAATATAAGGCCTATGAGTTAATATTAGACTGGACATGGACTGGAATATTTTTTCAATCTACAAATGCTCTTTGACATAAAGTTTTTTTCTTATACACATGAGTTGTTTCTGGATTTGTTTCTCTCTTTTACCTGGACTCACACACTTGAAAGACGGATGCCCAGTTCCCACCACCCTTGGGGGTTTATCTAGAAAGGAAATTTACTTGGGGAGGGGGGTGGACACAAGATTGAGGGCATAAAGCAGTCAACATTTGAGCCCACAGATAATGAGAGCTCACCTCTTCTTCTCTCTAGGCATTGACTGTGACCGCCTTCACCACCAACATGGAAGATGAGTACAGCCATGACCAAAGGTGACCTTCTCCAAAGTTTAGATGAATTCATCTTTGGGAGATTCCCTGCTTGCTTGAATGTCCTGCTCAAGAACCACCCTTGAGGAAGGTGGCCCACTGTAGACCGGCCAGAAAGGATCAGGTTCAACTCAAAAAAAAAAAATCTCCCATGGCAGTGACTTTAATCATCAGAGACTGATTTCTCCTAAAGGGTAAGTGTTCTAGACATGTGGTCAGGAGAGGTCAGTGCTTGGAGGAGGGTATCATGGATCGACACTGTGGCTACAACAGCGGCCTCCAAGGTCAAGAGCAATCGTGAGAGTGGCACAGGACTGGGGGGTGTTTCACTCTGTTATACCTTGGGTGGCTGGCAGTTGGCACCCACTCCACCGCTTTCAACAACAAGCGCCGGAGGTTTGGTTTTCATTCACGTAAGGTGGTTTGTCAAATCTGCAGTGGAAGGAGGTGTGCAGGTCTCCCTGGTAGCGTTTCTCAGGGACACAGGCTGTTGGAGTTGCTTTTTCCCAACCCTGTCAGCTCACCTGGCTCCCTAGTTTGTCACGGAAGAAGAGGCCATGGTCCATCTCATCGTCACTGCTCAATGCTTCTGACACCAGCGTTACTAGTCACTTTGGCTTGTATTTCTTCATGACAGAGTGATGCGTCCAGGCCTGATCTCAAACACCCAGATCTATTGGCTCACAGAGAGACTGCCGGGCTCAGGAGAGCTGCCCACAGGGAGGCCACGGCTGTGAACATCACCAGAACAGATGGCCACTGTGTTCTCTCTCCAGTGGAGCAGCTTGATGGGTTGAAATTGCTGGTACTGAGTGGTTTATCCCCTGCATCACCAGGGCCCTGTCCTTCATGTCAAAGGGTATCTAGAAACAGCCTTAACTCCAGGGAGAAACCCTGGAAATAGCAGTGTTGCTGACGTATGGCAGATTTGCAAATACATAAACTGTGATATCCTGTGAAGGACCAAGCCAGGCTCAGGGATGTCTTCTTTAGTTCTACTTACTGACTGAGCTCTCCACAACGGTGAGGCTAGAGCCTCGGGCTTATCCCCTGCTTATGGGCCTCATGTCCTCACTGACCAGGATGTTAGGAGTCCAAACGGTCCCTCATCATCTTCCATAGCCGTACAGGGTAGGTAGATAAGAGGCACTCCATAAATACTGCCTAGATGGAGATAAGTGGCAGATTCCTTCGGGGAGGAGTGTGAGACTTGGACTTGGTTTGCATGCACCATCAAGAAGGTTGAACCCAAGGAAAGGGAATGAGAGGAGAAGAGAGTTGGCACAGCAACGGGTGGGATGGGCGCCCAGCCAAACAATGGACCCCACCTAGCCACCATGACAAAGACGGCAGAGGGCCGACCGGCTGACATTTGATTTCACCTACAGCTGCAAGGCGTCAGAATCCACTTCAGGGTTGCCGGCAGGAACCAGAAGGCAAGCAAGCGAGATAGGGAGGTAAGGACAGGACCATGTTCCCACTACAGTACACCCCACTGACAAACATTTCCCATGGCCGAGCTCCTTTTAGGAACAACAACAACAAGAAGTCTGGTGCAGGCAGTCTATGAAAGAGGTCAAGGTCTCTGAGCGGGAGATTCCCTGGCCATTCCTGACACCAGCACCAGTCACCAAAGGTACATCCGCCTTTCATTGTCCTGCTGGTGACCGCGGGGACTTTCTATGCTTACTGTTCACTGGGGCGCATGTGGCTGGAATCTGCTGTCGTATGTGTTTGTATGTGTGTGTGTGTGATGGAGAGAGTACCTGTGTTCGTGCGAGCGTGTGGTGAACAGACCCGGACACTCACCACGTGGGCACAGCCACAGGAGCCTGTGCACTCACAGATTGCCGAATCAGCACATTGTGTTGAATGATAAAGTGAGTCATTTGGTGGATCTATTCTCAGCCCAAAATCAGCTTTGAGGCAGTGGATGTGCACGTGCCACGGCAGAGGTACTTGGAATCCCTCTGCATGGGCCCCGCCAGCCAGTGGGCCCGTCCATCCGGCCTTGACCCCCGAGAGCAACACCACCTTCTTCTTCAGCTTGAATGTGCTCCCAGGGTCACTGCATGGGGCTTTGCGATGCAGCACTGCCGATGGTCCTTCCAGAAGGTCTGCCCTATCCCTGTGCCCGTCGTGGAGGAGGCTGGCCATTGGAAAGGTTCAGTGGGGGTGCCCCGGGGTCATACCAGCTCAAAGTGAAAAGCACTGACTCACCATCTTGGAGTTCCTGACCAAACCGTGAGGACAGCAGGGTGCTTCCTGGTGTAGGGAGGTTGGGGGGGGAGGGGGGGGAGGAGGCTCTGTGGTTCCCAGGAACAGGTTCTTGTTGGCTGCCCATGGGCTTAGGGACAGGTGGCTCTTAGGCATGCCTCTGATGCCTGGGGATCTGCCGCCACCTGAAATTGTCAAGGCAGCAGAATTCAAACCCAGGGGCCCTGGGTGCCAATGAGACAGGTGGCACCTTCCCCCTCACCCACCCAATGAGGTCAGGGGTAAGATGTGCAGCCTTTGGAAGCTCAGAAAGGGAGTGTCTGCAGATGGCCCCCTCCTGGACCTCAGGCCCACAGGCAGCCTCTCAAGGGGTGCCAGCAGGAGGGGGACAGGGGACCTCATTTTACAGATGAGGAAGCTGCATCTCCAGGAGATAGAGCCGCATGGTCCTGGAAGGGCTAACAAATCAGAATCTGAATCGCTGTCTGTGTGGCTGCCAAGTCTCCATCACAGAGAGAGAAAATCAAAACAAGTGCTCAGGCCTGGAGGTCTTCCTTTTCCTTTGTAAAGTCCCGGCCAACCTTCAGAATGACGAGCAGGAAGGAGGAGACCCTGTGTGATCATAAAATCGAGCCTAAAATGAATAGATTGGAAGGTGGTGGGGGGGGCGGCTGTCCTGGTGTGAGAATCAGCACATCGCCCAAAGGGTGACGCCGACTCTCTGTGTTATGTGTGAGTTCTGTGAACAGAAAGTTAAGACACCGGAAAAGGACCATCAAACCTAATGGAGGAAGGTCGGTCCTTCCTTTTGGACACAAGACAGCAGAGAACCCTCTCTTTATGGGGAAAACGCAACTCAGCATGGAGGGGGGAGGAGTAAAAATCACATCGGTACCTCCTTCCCCAATGACTTATAAATGGATTGGCGATTCCAAAGCCCCAAGACTTGAGTATCAAGAGAATTATTTGGAGGGAAAAAGAAGAAGAATTGTGTGGAAGCATGAAAGCAAGAGACACTATACTAAGCCTGAAGTGATCTGATGTTCAAAGTAAATAGTATCCCTGGAGAAATAGAAATTAAAGGCGAGAAGAGGAACAGGGGGAGTGTACCACCGTGAGTGTGCCCAGGCAAGTGTGTCAGAACACACCCAGGCCCATTGAGGACCGCAAACCCTGTCAGGACTAGCGGGGACAATTTGTGGAGGGAGGGTCTAAATGTAACCATGAGCAAAAGTCAGAACAAAGAAAATTCTCACAAGGAAACAGAGATACAAGCAAAGAGAGTATTCAGCCCCTAAGACAGTCACTTTACTTGTCTATCAAAGAGATGGCCGTGGAATGAATAATTCCTTTGGGTCAGCACAAAGTGACTAGCCCAAAGAGTATTATTGGATTATTGTGTATCATAGTATTGTATCCATAAGTGGATATGATCTTGCTGCCCAGAGATTTCTGCTTTATCCAGAGTGTCTCTAAAATTCCTACTATACCCATCAATCCATATGTTAGAATGGATACAAAAAAAAAAAAAAACAGAAGAGATTTGGTCAAAAGTACACATGAAATGATGCTCAGTTCCCTGAAGCAAAAAGGATTAAAAAAAGAAAAGGAATATGCAGTTGGATGATTTAATTGTTTCATTGATAAACTATAGCACACAGTAGTTTTAATGAATGATTTTTGCGCATTGAATAATCTTCTATAGTTTCACTCTAAGTGAACACACACACACACACACACACAAGAAGCATCATTGTATTATGTTACATGATCCCAATCCTGTAAACACACACACACACACACACACCTAAAATACATGTGTACAAAATCATAACAACTTTCCCCAAAGTAGAACCGGTGTCTGTTCTGTGATGAGCTTGAGTGATTTTCGGTACTTCCTTTGCCCCATCATCAGGCAGCTTGTACAACAACATGTAGGGGTACCTTGAGTCGGAATCAGCTGGACAGCCGTGGGTGGCGTTTGGTTTTATTTCTGTAGCAACAACTTAACATGACCACATGAGGGTCAGAAGGCAACTTGGGTTTCTCTCGTTTTCTGCAGCTGACACAGGAGCGGCCTGACCACCTTCCTGTTGCTCACGCTCTGTAGAAAACATCTGCACCTTTCTTCACTGCAAGGTCTGCCTTACACGGGTTTCGGTGGTTGTGGGTTTGCGTGGAAGGCCACTATGGCCATTATCTCTTCTTGGACCCACTGTGGGAAGCTCTCATATCAGACAGCTGTGTCATCGGGGACATTGTGATAAGAGTTCCAAACAGTGCCAAGAGGGCCCCCACATGCTGCCATAAGGCAGGTGGGGGGGGGGACTACAGGTTGTTCAGAAATGAGGGAGACTACCAGACTGCTAGAGGGTCCCCACATAGTGCCATAAGGCAGGTAGGGGAGGGCTACAGGTTGTTCAGGAATGAAGGGGGACTACCAGACTGCCAGAGACAAATGGGGGGGCTATCCCTAGGATGGACCCCAGCTTCTGTATGTGACTCCCAAGGGGCCTATGACCGGGTGACAGCATGACACTATGATCAGTGGCTCTCTCCACGTCACCCTTTCTCTCCCCCCACCCCTGTCCCGAGAGACCCTGGTCACTGGATTCATTTGCTACCAGCAAGTCAGGGGACCCCAACAGTCAGCAAGGAGCCCACCCTGACAGCCACCCCCCGGTGCACCTCCTTGCCGGGCATCTGCTCCTGAGATGCCCTGTGGACACTAATGCGTGACCTTGGGCCATCTCATGAGAAAGAGAGCATAGCTGTACTTCCTTATGGCCCAGCGAGGTCAATTTTTCACTCGAGTTGAGCATCCTGCCTTTTTCTGTGGCATGACTGGAAGAGCAACCATCTTAGCATTGATGGAATGACCAGTAGAAGGAGGTGGTCCATCCACGAGCTTAGTCGTGGCAGCCCTGGGCACAGCCAGGATGAGCTACCACCACCACTGTCATGGATGACATCACTGCTGCTGCCTTGACTATGATCATGCCTGCGAAGTACGGCAACTTTTGCAACATGACTAGGACCACTAGCATTGCTGCGACCATGACTGGTCACACTGCGATAATCAACAGTGCTATGGCCATGACCACCATCTCCACAATGGCCGTCCCAACTCGGAGCGGCCAGCCCTGTGACAGCAAGGGCCCACTGCCTCATTGCAGGAATGGTCCTGCGAGGTACCCGGATGTCTCATCGTCTCATCTCTGTCGGCCTCCGTGCCTGCCCGCTCATGCCACCACTCTGAATCCATGTTCAGTTAGCGAAGCAGTGAGCGGCATTCCAAGCCCACGATGGGCAGGGCTCTCCTTATCTGACGACACAAATACATAAAGAACATGACTAAAGAGGGATGGTGTCTTTGGACGGGTGGAGAAAGCATGGCTTCAGGTGCATTTCCCTCCCAGATCCACTGAATCAAGAGCTACAGTTGATCATCAGGTGGGTCTTATAGCTCTCTAGGTGGGACTTATCCACCTGTGTGAGATATACACATAAACAATGGATTCATTGATATCTTTGAGGGTCCCCTGGGTATGTGAAACTAGAGATTCTGATTCATTCGTTCCGAAGGGGGGGGGGTGGTGGCGGTGGGGAGTAGGGAGATGTGCAGCAGGGGACTGGATCAGAATAAAGTTCAAAGCCCTGGGGGAAATGGGCTGGAGCGGTGACGTGATCTGCCCACTCCTACAGAGCCAAAGGCGCACAGAACTTCACCCACGCAAGCGTCTTCTACCAGGAGTTCTCACTACCAGCTAAGCTACTGACACTTCCAATGATGTTCTTTGCAAAATAGAGTTTGGCATCAGCTCCTTCGTGTCATGGGCAGGAGACAGGTCTTGGAAGAAAGATGGGCTTTTGCTTCTTGAAGGTATGCCATGTTTGCATGTCTGTCCCCCTCCCCACCCAACCCCTCCCCTAACCTGCCCATGTAGAAGAATTCATACAGCCAGTTATCGTGCCTCGGTGGGGTGTAAGCTCCTGAAAGGAAGGGTGGGTGGGTGACAGGCAAGCAGGCAGGCGATGGAGGAAAACAAGAAGGAGTCAAGCAGCAACCAGGACCAGGAAGAAGCCAACAGGCCAAGTTCCATGCCACAATGTCGTGGGCCCAAGGTAAACAGGAAGACTGGTTCCTGGGCCTGTGGGGGCTGGGGAGGGGAAAGAGAAGGGGGGCTTTTGCTAGCTGGGCCTGGTGTCCTCAAGCCTTGTTGTCTCCATGTGTTATTTTTGGACCAGGCCAAGTGATGACTAAGCGCCTGTTGGATTAGATAGAGTCAAGGCCAAGGCCAGCTTCCAGTCCAGGGTCTCCCAAGCCACACAGGTCAGTGTGAGTGACGAGACCCGTGGCGGGGGCGGGGGGGGGGGGAGGGCCTCCAGATAAGGCCACCCCTAGACCTCTCCAGGGCCCTCGGGTAACAAAAGGAAGGAGAAAAAGGGGAATTGCTCTCCTTTCTCTTCCACCCCAAACCCACCAGGCTGTTCACGAAGGGCCGGATCTGATGAGCTCAGCAGAGTACTGCCGCTGGCCGGGGTGATCTTGCAAAGCTTGGACTTTCTGGGGCCCCGGGCTCTCCTGGGTTGGGAGGGATTAGCTTCCTTCCCTTTTGGGACTCACACCTCAGCCCACAGCAATTAACAGCACTGGCCTGCCCTACCTGCCCTGCCTAACTCTCCCACTGCCACAGCAGGCCAATCATCCTAGACTCCACGCAGGCTTCTGCTGATGGTTGGTTTTTGCCTCATTTAGACATGGGTGGTCTTTACCGGCTAACTTGACAGAGCTTTTCCCACAGTCGATGAGAGCCTACCTGCCATTTGACACGTCAGCACTATGAGTTCATGTGTGCAGTTGTGTGTGAAGGTGTGTGTTTTCTCCCTTCCTCTCCCAGCATCTCGATTTCTCAATCACCTAAGCAATGAAAATCCATTTTAAAATCCATTTTTCCTTTCTTTCTTAAAACCAAGTCGCAGTTCTCCTAAGTGATTCAAGGGAGACCATCATGAACAATCCTCAAGATAGGACCTCCTTGGCTTTTGAAAAAGGCACTCTAGGAGTGCAGTGGTTACGAGGTGGGCTGTCAACCATAAGGTCAACAGTTCAAAACCACCAGTGGACCCATGGGAGAAAGATGGGGCTTTCTACTCCTGTAAAGATTGACAGTCTTAGAATCTCACAGGAGCAGTTCTACCCGGTCCTATTGGGTTCTTATGAGTCAGCACCAGCTCGATAGCAGTGAGTTTGGTTTGAGTTTATAACCATTCATTTGACAGGAGTCGCACAATGATGACAAGACAGGCCCTATATAAAGGATCCACAGCACACAACAATGGGTGGAGTTTGGGTTTTTTTTTTTAAAGACAAGAGTGAAAGGGAAAGAATAAAGCTTGGTAGGAGAAAAGACCACAAAACAGACATGACAAATGATATCAGAATCTTGGCACCGATGATGGATCCCAAAGTGCCAATCTGTCTGACTTGAAGATGGTCCTTTCTTGTTTTGGAGTGGGGTGTGCACAACTGCATCGGACACTTCAACCAAAGAACCAATGGATATAAAATATTCCAGGTCTCTGGATCAGGGACCCCTAAGCCTTTCAAGACCTCAGCAGCAGCGCAGGAAACCAAGCATATAGCATCTTTCTACACAAGAGGGAAGTGGGTGATACCCACATCACATGCTCATAAACCAGACCGGGTGCAGAATTTCAGTCATTCATGAACCACTGGGGTGGAGAAGAGACTGCGGCAGAAAATGGCTGTTGTTCCCAATGTCCCAAGCCCTCCACGCTGGCTTTGGAGGGGAAATCCATAAGAGGATGGCTTTCCTCACCAGATGGGAGACCCAAGTTTCAAATTCAGAGCTTAAGTTTTCCTTCTCTTTGGCTCTGGAAGAAAACTGTTCTGTCTTCAGCTTCTGCTTCCTGGTTCCCAGGAGATCCAGTGTGTCTTGGCATGTCTTATCCTGTCTCTCTCCTTCACTTTTGTGTTTAATCTCTTTTACAAACTACACTGGTACATTTCCTGGGTGTATACTGATTCCTAGAAACCTCCCAGAATCACCTGTATTTGGGTCTATCTTTGATCAAAGTAATTCCATTAACAGCCTTTGTAACCCTTTTTTGAAATCTCATGTGAACTCTACCAACATCAGCAAGGGGTTAAGGAAATGGAACACATTCTAAAATTTGATCTTATGGGGGACAAGGACAAAGCCATCCAGTCACGGTGAACACAAGGCTAGATCTACATCATTCTGAAATCATCAGGTCATCTTTTACATCTGATCACTCATGAACTATTCACATAAACCCCAAATCACATGCAATGACTCAATCATACATACTTTCTTCTCCCCCGAGTGCAGTATAGCCTTAATCTTGAGGCCACAGCTGAAGAACCTGTTTTCAAAGTACATGCCTAAAATACATGATTTCTGTGTGGCCTGGCGTGCCGTAGCAAAGTGTGCCAATGGACTGGCACATTTGGAAGAGTCGGCAGTGGTCAGGTGGGTGTTTGGGTGTTTGTTTGTAAAGACTCACAACACAGGAGGCTCATCTTACAAATTCAAAATGATTTCATTTCACAGAGGAAGGGCGTTGAGGGAGGCACCTGGCTTTCCGTGAGGCATGTGCTGGAGCGTCAGAAGCAGGGCACCCACTCTGTCTCTGTGCTCATCACTGGCCTCGTGCAGCCGTGCCCACTGCCAGGGCAAGAGGAAAGAGAGACCTGGAGAGAGCTTCCCACTCATCAGGAGATGCTGCAGAGTTTGTTGGGGGATCACCCCTACTTCTGATTCGGCCTCTTCTCTGGGACAGGAGGTGAGACCCTGGGACGGTGATGCTCCCCTTGGGGAGCAGGGTTTCTCCTCTGGAGGAATGGAGGGTGGTGGGTGAAGGAGACAGGGCACACAAAACTCCCCCCTCATCACCAACCCACCTTTCCAATCATCTGCAAAAATGACGGTGTGGGCACCGAGGCAGACATGTGGGAGCTTGTTATGAATTGGGAAATAATTCAGGAGAAATCTAAAAGACAAACACATTTTACTAAGCCAGCCATGGACCGGGTGAGTTGACCTCCGCAGGCTCATCTATGGAAACCGTTGGCATCATGGGCTTGGATCTATGTGCCTGTGAGGAAAACGGGCCAGACGTGGTTGGTAAGGCATGAAAATCAGGCAGCCTGGGCACTAGCCTTAAACATTTTCAGGGACCTTTCTGGGAGAAGGTCTTATCGATGTGAAAGGCAACGGGAAACCGACAAGAGACAGGCTTTGGAAACTCCTGTGTAGCCCCCCACCCCACCTAAACACGTAGTCAACTCATACATGAAAGGCTGGCCTCTGAATGTGCCAACGGTTTCAGTGCGTTCACGCGTGCGCATATGGATGCCATCACCCGAGCCCCATGGTGCGCTAGTTCAGTGCTCACCTGGGGATGCCTCTGCAGTGTGGGAGACTCTGTCTTGCAGCCTCACTCGGCGCGACAGAAACGACTCAACAGCCGTGATTTGAGTTCAGTGCTCTAAACCGGATGAAAAGCCCAAGCCACCACCATGAAGTCCATCATCCCGCCGTCTCTGTGGCGTCCGCGCGCCCCTGCGGGGTTCCGAAACTGTCTGTCTTTCCCGGAGCAGAAAGCCTCGTTCCGCTCTCTGCCACGGAGGCACGGCGGAGGGATCGGACTTCTGTCCTTGTGTTAAGTAGCCTCGCTCTGAACCTACAAGGCCACGCCTCCTCTGAGCTGAGAAGACAAGTATTGTATCGTCAAAGAGCCTCCTCTGGGCAAAACATAACCGGGTCCACTGTGAATGGTCCAGTGTATTGACCTTGGAAAGTGAGGCAAGAAGGTCCGGTTCATGGTGTGGCAAGGGGTCACCTGACACTCCTGCTTTCTCAAACCAGAGCATATTCACCCCCAGAATGACAGGGAGTGGTTCCGTAGCAAGAGGTTTGGGTTGAAGAACCCCAAAGGCAAACCAGACCTACAACCAAGGTGTCCCGTCTAACCATAGGACAGGGTAGAACAGCCCTGTGGGTGGGGCGCGGTATAAAATGAGCACCTGAAGGTTTGCCTGAAAGAGATGCTTTCCTGTATTTCTAATCCAGACTCCCCCTCCCTTTATGGGGGGTGTGCAAATGCTATTGTTTTCTGTGACACACACACACACACACACACACCATCATGTTACAACAGAAGGGCAGGCTGAATCCACTTCCAGCGCAGGAGCTGAGCGGAGCAGGCCAGACCGTCTAGCCTCGGAATCTGTGCCTTTAATAAACATCTCCTGGCTCTGATATACGGGTTGTTTTCTTTTTTAGACTTGATTTATCTGTCACTTTCTTTCCAAATTTGATTTATTGGTCAATTTCTCGGCCAGATTTGATTTATTGGCCAATTTCTCTTCCAGATTTGATTAAAACACATTACATAAGTCTTTTCAGATCTATTCCTAAATATCATCTATATTTCGAAGTATGGCTGTTTAAAGTTTTATTCACAAACATGCTTGATGGATGCCCGGTTTTTCATTAGTTTGTCCGTTTTGTCGTCGTCAGTGTTGTTTTAACTCCAGGTAGTCATTTATTCTGTAATCGGAGTCAGCACACACAGACCACAAAGCCCAATTGTGTTACGAATGACTCCTATCTCAGACTGGGGGAGAAAAGAACTTTAGAGATAGCCAAGTAAAAAACTGTGTGTGCGTGTGTGTGTGTGTGCATGCTCGAGTGCGCGCACATATGCGTAGACTGTGGGGTGGACTATTCAGTCGCTGGATTTGAACCTGTGCTATAAAACACATCAATAAGAGCAGTGTCGAGCAGGCCAGCCCCTAGGCCCACTAGCTGATCCATGACTGCATGGATGGTCTAGGAGACAGTGACTCTTGTATCATTCTGGGAAAACGGGTGAGTCTTCATGGACACAGGGTGGGCTTTCTCTTCTCTCCTCATTGGTGTGTCTGCCTTCTGACTTCCAAGACAAGGCAACACCCAGTTGCAGCCTGTCTATCGGACTGAGGCAGGGCAACGCAGCAGAGACCAGCGCCAGAGGGAAACAGAGCAAAGCCAGGCAGGCAGGCAGAGACCTCCTTCTCTGCCGCATGTGCCCTGGACCTCCAAGGGCATGAGGATACTGCCCAGCTCCCTACCACTGCCCATTGCTGGAAGCGTGCTTGGATTGGGGCAGTGTGTGTGTGTGGGGGGGGGGGGGCGTATAACCACATCTATTATTTTACAGGCCTGCATTTTAGATGGAGAGCTACAACACATTGGGAAGGATGTGGAGTGGAAACTGAGACAGAGACTGGAGTGGTGTACTTAGTAGCCAAAGAAGACTAGGAGCTTGGGCAACTTACCAAAGCTCAAAGAGGCTAGGAGGGAGTCTCCCCTATAGCCTACAGAGGGAGCATGGTCCTGCCAAGCACCTTGATTTTGGACCTTGTGTGGCAGGCCTGGGGAAGGACTAGGACCAGGCAGCCTCCTTTGGAGGACGGTTCTAAGGACTGAAGGTGCTGCTGCGTGCAGAGGACTGAGCATAGTGCTTGGGAGAGGACAGCGGCTGCCATCTCTTTTGGAAGAAGATGATGGTTAGCGACAGGGATAGAGAGTGGCAGGTACAGTTCCCCCATCTGTCATGGTGTGCCAGGGAAAGCACTGTCTCATCCAGCAACCCTGTAGAATCCCCGCTTAGAGTCGAGGGAGCTGAGACCAGGTGCCTGGGGAGCCAGAACCCATGCCAGGCTTGAGTTTAGCCAAGGCCAGAGACAGAGCTCCTGGGGGGGGACGCTATGCAGAAAGCCTGCTGCTGCTCTCAGTTACATAAAACTTCAGGCCCTGAAGGTCACATTCAAGGGGAGGAATGCCTGTGCTCTTCACAGGGATGGATTCTCCTCCTGGCCCTGGGTGAGGCCAACCAGTCCGGCTTCAGTTACACTGGCCACATCCCCAGTGTGGACGCCTCCCCCTGGGCTTGACGCACCTCTGTAAACGATCCCTTTCTGGTTCTGTGCCGTCCGTCCCCAGGCTGGCCACATGTAGGTCATCTTGCAGCATCAGACAAAGCTCCCACAGGGGAGAGTGTCACGCTCTCAGAGCAGGAGTCCCCCTCGCCCAGAAGATCAAATCAAGGATTTGATTTGCTGTCTAGGCAGTGACCCCCGGTGAGAGGGCACTCCCTGCAGGGACTGAATGGAGCACCCGCTCCCCCCCCCCCCCATAAGACATACCCACATCCTGCTTTGCAGATTCTGTGAATGTGGTTTCAAGTAGGAACATGGTCTCTTGAACAGAATCACTTTCAGGAGAGATCCAGAGTTGAGGGAATGATCCTTGGTTGTCTGGGTGAGCACTTTATCCATTGAACTCATGAGATCTGCAGAGAAGTGAAGACAGATGCCAGAGGGGACACTCTTGTGGCTATTAGAGGGATGCAGCCCCTGCACCCACCAGAGGTGGAGTGGGGAGAGAATGAATTTGCCCTAGGTGTTTCTGGAGACTATGTGTTTCCATGGACCCTAAACTATTGAAGACTTGATCTCGGTGCTTCTGACACTTCTGAAACCTGCAAGTCAATAGTTATGTCGTCCTCTGCTTTGGGGACAAAGGTAAGCACTGGTTTCCCAGAGAGATGTCATGCTGCCTCATGCTTCACAGCCTTCGCACCTGCTGTTCCCTCGTCTGAGACACCTCTTCTTCTCTGACTGCCTAGAGAAGTTCAGGGGCTCCCTTGAGATCCATCTTGAGTGTGACCTGTTTTGTAACACTTTCCTCAACTCTCCACAAATGAGTTCTGCGTCCTGGCATCTGCTTGCCCCCATCCAGCTCTGTAAGGCTGGATTCCTGCGGATAGCTATAGACATCCTGGCCAAGCAACCGCTTCTCTGCTCTCCTTGGAAAACAGGCTGACACTGGCCTATTTTCCCCCTCCATGGCTGGCACAGTGGATGCTTGATCCACATTGACATAAGACAGGGGGCAGGTACCAGCAACACTGATATGACAGACCTGCAGATGCCTTTCTGCCACTCCAGTTTGAAGCCAGTGGGGACAGCAGGGTGATGTGAGCAGGTTCCAAGGTTCCAGGAAGCAAAGTTAAGGGAAGATGGGGCCTTTGGATGTGGACTCACAAGGGTCTCATTTCTGGCCCATATGGTCTTTGGGCCTCGATTCCCCCATCTGCATAAAGCACTGAGTAGGGTCTCAAGAACTTCCAGCAGCCATGCTGACTCTCAGCTCCAGCTCTTCTTGGAAGGAGGAGGCCACACAGCCCAGCGTCCCCAGGACAGTGTGGGTCTCCTCCTACTCCCAAAATGGGAGTGAGCTTTTCTCTGCCCACGAGATGACCAAATAGCCTCTGAGGGACACTGGTCCCTGCCTGCAGCCAGAGACCCCTGGGTGGACAGAGTGTCCTGCTCTCATCCCAGGGGCTTCTAGAACCTTCTGTTACTCCAGTTACAGAAGTCTCCTTTTGGGTGGGAGCTCAGGCAGACAACTTTGAGTCAGCCTTTGCTCCGAAAGCACCTTTATCAAAGAAAGGCTTCCACAGATTGTCTCTGCATCACTGCCCGCTGCTCCACCCGGAGCCCGTGGACATGCTGAAGAAAGCCCTCCTCCCAGGCGCTGCTGGAGCCCTGTCTGGTCCCAGCCCCGCCGGACCTCTGCAGGACTCACAGGGAGGCTGGGGACTCTCTGTGTTCTTTTCTCTGCCATCGAAGGGCCATCTGGATGATCCCATCGGTCCCTTCTCTCAGCAGAGCTCTCTGTGTTGTTCCGTGCTCTCCAATGGGGAGGGACGGCTGGAACGATTGTCCTGTCCACAGCTCTGAATGGTGCAAGCTCCAGGTCAGGGGTGACCCAACGGGATCCCGTCAACAACCCCGGAAGTAGGTGTCGGGATCCCCACTTTACAGAGAAGGAAACCGAGAACAGGAGGTGTCCAATCGCCAGGCCCAAGGATAGCATATCGGTGATCCCATGCCTGGGTCTGCTGGTCTCCAGAGTCCATCTTCTTGACTGCATGGGAAGGACAGACGGACAGACTGACTCACTCACTCACTCACTCACTCACTCGCTGCCATTGAGTTGATGTCAATCCTTAGTGATTCTATAGGACAGAGTAGAACTGGCCTCTGTGGTTTCCTGAGAGTGGGACTTGTGGCAGGATTTTAAAGCCTCATCTTTCTCCCACAGAATGGCTGGTGGTTTTGAACGGCTAACCTTGTGGCTAGCAGCCCATCACATAACCCATTACATGACCAGGGCGCCCATGAAAAAGGTACTGTACTCAAGAGATGCCGTAGCTAAAACAATCTCAGGAGAACGTAAGGGGGGGTAGGTAGAACATCCGCTCTCCTCCTGATGTAGCCAGAAAGGGCAGCCGTGAGCCCAACCCAGCCATCTCAGACTCTTAAGAAAGGCGTAGAAGCAGACTTTTCTATCAGCTCCTTGATGCTTTGTGCCCTAAACATGGAAAACAGTCATGGACTCTCCCGTAAGACCCCCTGGTCTCTCCTGGCCTGTGTCATAGATTCACAGATTCTCCTAGTCTGTGTCATGATGTCACAGACATCAGGGCAGTGTGAGTCTTCATGGATATGCTGTCTTTGTTACAGATATGGAGCCAACCCCCACCCCCACCCCACTCCCAACTCATATGAAGTCCCTCCTGAAACACAGAACTGGGTTCCAGCTTCCCCAGAGGATCCGATCCTGACACGTGGATGAGTTTGTTCAAGTGGGAAATGCTTTGGACCCATAGGAGACAGAACAGATGGAGCTGGTAGGGTAATGCCTTCTAGATTCCTCTCACTGATGGCCACCCCAAGGCTCTTTCTGGAAATAAACAACTGACACGCCCGCCTCCTGGGGAGCAGTCAATCTGTGGCCCCAGCTCGGTGATGAGTCACTGTGTGTTGGCTTCCATCTTCCTCTCACTTGCTTCTCTTCATCCAGAATCTCCATCTCCAGGAAAACATTAACACGTGATGCGCGCCTCGGAATGTTTCCTGTCTGCCCACCCCCTATCCCCAGCCCCCCGGGAAAAAAATATGAGCAAGACAAGAACTAATATTTTAAGGATTATAATTCTGTAAAGAATGCACTTGATGTCTGGTATGATACAGCCTCCTCCTACCTATTGGAACAGTGGTAGATTTGTATTGAGTAACTAGTTCTCCAGGGGAGTTGGGGAAGCTCTGATTCGTTGTGTTTGCCCAGGTATGTGGTGTAAATACTCCCACTATGGCTTATTTTTAGACTTGCAATGGGACATTGCTATCTATGGAAATGGGCAATACTGCAACACTATATAGTTTCCTTTTACCAAATAACTTGCCCTTTTGAGTTTCCATTATAACTCTTTCAGGCAGTAGAACTCCTCATTTTTCTCCCATGGAGTGGCTGGTGGGTCCTGAGTGCTGATCTTGTGGTTAACAGCCTAATCTGTGACCTGCTGTGTCACCAGGGCTCTCTAATTTTATATAAATATATATATATATACACACACACACACACACACACACAATAAGAGCATACATAAAACTGTGGTACAATTAGATAGCGATTCATTTTTGGTATTTATTACCTTCATTTGTAATGCAATTCGATGCTTCTATGATTTCATTTTTAATAAGGGCTATATTTACAAATCAACTTTCAAAGTTCCCCCACATGACAGCCTGCTTGTATAAACCAAACCAGTAGAAGATGGTCCATTGTACCACCATGCCTAAGCGGGCCCGATCCTCGGGCAGCATGATCAAACAGTTGACCACTTAGACTTTTGGCCATGCTACTTTCCACCCCCACCTTTTTCATATCCATTGGGTTCCTACATAGTTGTTGTGACTTAGCCTCAGCCCCCACCTCCAAGCATTTAGTGCTCATCCATAGGAATTTGCCATAATCTGGTCCCACTGCCCAATGTTTAAAAGAGAGTAAATACAGGTCCCTGCTTCCCAGCCCCAGGCTCATAGGGCCAGAACCTACAACACAGCTCCAGAATGTATGGCACTAAGGGCTCAAAGCCTTAAAAATCACTGGATAATGTCCATCACATCGTTGGGGACAGTTGACGAGATCAACATGAGATGAGAAGTGAAGGGAAAGAAAACAGAGCACAGAAAATAACCTTTTGAAGCATCTGCTCAGCTCTGCTTCAACCTGGGCATGAGTGGCAGCTGCACATATCAGCTGGGTAACCTTGACCATATTAGATCATCTCTCTGTGCCTCAATTTACTCATTTGCATACTCATTAAAAAGGAATGTCTTCTTGGTACATAGAGAGGAGTAAGCCACCTGCAACTTGCGGAGGGCTCAGGAGAGAGCTACAAATGGGGAGATCTTGGTGCCTTCTCTCTCTGGATGATCCTGGGTACCTATGAGTTTGTGTTGACCAATTCTCCTTCTGACTGCCTTAAGGCAAGGAGGTGATTTTTTTTTTTATGTTCCAGAATCCAATTCCATGACTCTTGCCAGCTGCGTGGACACTGGGGCTGCAGGGGAAGAAGTAGGAAAGACTTCCCTGCCAAGGTAATTTCCTCAAGTTTCTGTTTTTGGAGGAGAAAATGAGACAATGGCCAAGATCAGCAGTTTAAGGTGGAGGGGGAGAACACTGGAGCTTCTCTTTGCCAATGGTTTTTGTTGCACCACATTTCAGGCTCCCAGGCGCAGAGGGGGGAAGCGGCAAATTTTTACAAAGGAGTCTCGGTGGCACGGTGGTTAAAGTACTCTGCTGCTACCTATAAGGCTGCTGGTTCAAATCGACCAGCAGTCCCATCAGAGACAGCTGCGGCCACCTGCTTCTGTAAAGATTTTCAGCTTGGCTGGAACCATTCCACTCTGCCTCATGGAGTTGTCATTGCCACCGTCAATCAGAATCGACTTGGTGGCCACAGATTTAGTTTAGTGGCTTTGGTGAAGAGAACAAGCAAAGTTTGCTCTGGCAATGTGCCTAACAAGAAATACTGTATTTATGAGCACATTTTTAATGCAGTTTTTGGTGGTAAAATTTGGTACCTAGACTAATATTTGGGTCAGCTTAGACTCGAGTATATATGGTAATCATACCAGTCAGGTCTGACCAAACATGAAACACAAGTGGGCTCACCATAGCCCACATAGCACTCTGGTGGTATAGTGGTGATGCACTGATCTACTAATCAAGAGTTTACCAGTTCGAAACCACCAACCACTCATAGGTAGAAAGAAAAGGTTTCCTACTCCTGTAAAGAGCTGCAGTCTGGGAAACTCACAAGAGAAATTCTACCCTGTCCTGGAGGGTCTCTGTGAGTCAGAATTAACTTGAGCACTAGTTCCGTGGCCTTTGCCATGCCAGCATTGCTAATATTCCATTTCCTCCTTTGCAGCATGGGGACGTGACCACAGGGCCACCTCTCGGGGGCGTGGCAGGATGGAGTGAAGTGATCTCTAAGGGTCAGCAGAATGGTCCCTTGGTGGTGTTCAGGTCACGGCAGGAGTGGGGATGAGTGTCAACTCTCATGGAGTCAGCTCATATAAATCAGAGACCTACTATGTGCTGAGGACTGCCTGAACCACACACACACACCTGTCTGGGAGGGATAGAGCCACAATGCCCCTTAGACATAAGGATGACAAGGCATGTTGTCAGGAGAGACCGGTCTGCGGGCAAGGACATCATGCTTAGTAAAGTACAGGGACAACACAAAGGAAAACGGCCCTTCACAATAGGACAGGACTCAGTGGTTGCAGTGACGGGCTCCAATGGAGACAGGGCTCAGGAGATGGAGCAGGTCTGGCGTATGATTCATGTTGCCCTCCACACGGCTGCCAGGACTTGAGAGCCTCTGCCAACCGCAGCAGCATACGGACTCAGGATGGAAAAATGGATCCCGTTAGTGTCCCTGTGCTGCTTATAGGAAGTGTGGAGCCACAATCCCAGGGAGCAGGACACGATGAAAGAGACGGATGAGGCTCTGGGCACGTACACCTGAGACGCAGCCCAAAGAGCAGGTCATACGAGGAGGCTTCTCAGGGGAAGTGACGTTTTGGTCAAAGCCTTTGGGGTGTCTGTAGGTGAGATCCCTGAATGTTTGATGCGGTCAAGTTAGGGGGTAGCCACCCACACATCTTGGCCTCCGGCTCACTCGGCTGCCCATGTCGTCAGAATGTGCTGTCCTGTTCTAGAATCTGAGGCTGTATTTGAGCCACCCAATGGCAGGCCTTCTGCCCAAGCCAACTTTTGCCAATGATAGGATAGATCTGGTCTTGAGTAGGGCCAATGATGGTGCTGGTGTCTGTATTTATTAGCGAAGAGTTTAGAAAGAGTCAGAAATCCAAGCGTGAACAGGAAAGACCTTCCCTCCCTGAGTTTGAGTGAGGCCACACTAGAAAGGCCCATTAGAATGTCAGAAAGAGTGGCGGATGGACGAGACAAGGAGAGGGTGATGGGAATCGAAACCAAATACTCTTGCATATCTTGGGTGCGAACTTTGACAGCATAACTGGGATGGACTTCAGAGCAGCCTCTGGTTCCTCCCTGATGAGAACAGGAAGGAAGGCTGGGGTCAACCTTCCCAAGGACCAGCTCCATCCTTTAAATACAACCTCCCCCACGCACTGCCATCGAGTCAATTCCAGAGCATGGCGACCCTCTGGAACAGGGTAGAACTGCCCCTGAGGGTTTCTGAGACTCGGAGTCTTGATGAGAATCGAAAGCCTCATCTCTCTCCTGAGGACCGGCTGGTGGTTTCAAACCTTGCCATTAGTCGTCCCACACATGACCCACTGCACCCCCGGGGCTCCTCTGCTGGACACACAGAGTGTGGGGTCTCCACTGGAAGGTGGCACGTGGAGCCTTGATCGTACAACATGGCACCAGACGCACACCTCGACCTCCTGACCCTTAGCCTCCATCTGGGGGGAAATTCAGAGGGCCACTGCTTTCATCAGGAGAAGGTGATCGTGGCGCAATCCCTCCCTTGGGAGCTAGCATGGGAGACCTGTGCCAGGCCACTGGGTTGCATTGGGGGTGTCCCATCTTGGAAGACTTTGCATCTCCCAGGGATGGTATGGGGTGGGGTGGGGGACACCTCTGGTTTCCCATCTGTGAAGTGACTTACTAAAGGTGATCACACTTAACTAGACCACGCCCTTTTTTTGGAAACTCTCAGGACGCTACAAAGTCCCCCACTTGGGGTGTGCCTGGACCGCCATCTCTGGTTGCTGTGTCTGCTGGAGGGCACTTGCCTTGGTTGTCCTTGCCTTTGCTGAATGGATGATACAACTTCTCAGACCCAGGGTGGGAGTTGGGGACGTTGGGGGTGCTCTGAGTGGGCTTAGTGACTCTTTGAGCTTGCACACCCAGCTGTGGTGTCGATTTCGATGCCCAGCAGTCCCTTAGGACAGAGTAGAACTGCTCCTGGGGGTTGAGACCCTCCTGGGAACAGAGAATCTCGTCTTTCTCCCAAAGAGTGGTGGATGGGTTCAAACCGCTGACCTCTCCCTTCATAGCCCAAAGCTGAGCTGGATTCCAGCTCCCAGGGGGTTGGGTACATCCTGAACACCCTCGTGAGCATGACGGGGCATTTCAAGTGAAGGGAAGTGCATTGGCCTCTTGAGTCACTCAGACCAGCCCCACCCAGTGTGAAAATGTGAATGCCTCTTTCTCTGTATAGATCCTAAATGTGCAGTCTGAACCCACCACCACATCCACTCCCACCCACGATGACCCTGCAGGATGGAGGAAAGCTGCTCTCTTTGGGTCCCCATGGCTGTCCGGTTTCCAGGAGCAGCAGACTGCTGCCTGCTTTGCCTACAGAGCAGTTGATGGGCTCAAACCAGCCACTTTGGGGGTAGCAACCAAATACATCATCCCTCTACCACCAAGTGCTTCCTAAACTCATTCCTACTGTCAAAAGAGACCCTTAGTCATCAGAAAGACAAGCGTCTAGCCAAAGGCCCACCCATGCCAAGTGACAGAGCCTCATCCAACTTGGTTCACCCCAGTTTCTTTCCCTTCCACCCAATTCCCATCGAGTTGATTCTGACTCAGGGGGGACCCCCCCCCACGTATGTCAGAATAGAGCTGGGGCTCACAGGGTCCACAGTGGCTAATTTTTCCAAAAGTAGATGGCCAGGCCTATCTGCTGAGGCACTCCTGCATGGATAGGGACCACCCAACCTCTGGTGAGCAGGGGGACCTGCTCCCCATTGGGCCACGCCTGCCTTTGCGGGCCAGTTGTAAAATCCAACCAAAGCAGCAAGCAGGTGTCAAGTGACGGAGATACTTGAGTCTTGTGCTGTTTTATTGACTTGTCACTGCAGATAAATTGATGATAATTTAAGAGTAAATGGCTAGATGTTCATCAAAAAAAGAAAAACTGTTGTACATTACTGTCCTTAATTAAGATGTTAAACACGATTCCCTTTCTACATTGGAGGAGCCAACGGAAATGAAAAATGCTGACGGCGCTGTATTGCCCTCCTCCCTACTTCCCCCCACTTCCTCCCTTCAATTCCATCTCATGGGCTTCTTGCGTGGGTTTCTGATGGACCGACAGACGTAGTAACACGGACCAGGTTGATTCTCCCTCCCCATGTCCCTGATTCCACAGAGGCTTGACTTGTGTTTTGGAATTGTCTGTGTTCTCTAAGGCAATGCTTTTAAAGAGAGCGAACTGCCACTTATCATCACCTCAGTTGGTTAAACCAGAGAAATGAAAAGAGACGGAGGGAGGGCTGAGCCCCGGTGGCGTAGTGGTTGTGCGTGGGACTGTGGCCCACTGGGACAGAGGTTCGATTCCAGCAGTGGGGGTGGGCCTCCTATTTCCACCACAGGAGAGCAGTGATGCCCCCTCCCCCCCCCAAAAAAAAAAAAAAGAGACAGAGGGAAGATAAAGCCCCGAACCAAGCTTGTTGCCATGGAGTCGATGCAGACTCCTATCAACCCTTTCAGATACTGTTACTTCTTTACGGGAGTAGAAAGTCTTTTCTTCCTCCTGTGGAGCGGCTGGTGGATTCAAGCTAGTGACCAGGAGGTTACCAACCCAGCTCTTAAACCACTGTGCCAGCAGGGTTCTTGGAAGCAGGGGGGTGAGGTGGAGGAGAGGGTAGAGACGAGGAAGCAATGCCAGCCTTTACCCCATGAAAGGCAAAGGGAGCCATTTCACATTCAGCGGTGTCAACACAGAGTTGAAACAAACAGGCCAACACAAAGCGACCGAACACCCAAGCTTCATAGTGAAAGACACCCAACCGGTCCATGCTGGATTTTTGTCATCTGCATGTGTGTGATGATGGGGCAGGCCTTGGAGATCAGAATAGAAACCATCTTTCGGAGCTAAACAACATTGGGACACGCATCCCCATGACGCAAAATGAAATGCCACGGGCTAGGGGAGAAAGGACCACACACAGGCAATCTATTTGCCTTCATCGACTTATATACTGATTATATGACGAAATACCATATGGGTGTCTTTAAAGTATTGGCTGAAGATGTAGTTAAAATGCATTCCGCCTATCTCTTTGTCATGTGCATAATGTGGCTACCCCAAAATTTTCGATGATCTGTTGTCCTGAATCACCATATTCAGTGCCAATTGGTTGATGGGAACTCCTGCATTTGCTGCTTGGTGCCATGGAGTTGGGGTCTGGAATCAAAGTGACCCTGTGAGACAGAAGGGAACTGCCCCTCTGTGTTGAGGAGGCTGTCAAAATCTTTACAGGAGCAGCCTCATTTTCCTCCCTGGAAGCAGTTGGTGGCTTTGAACTGTTAACCTTGTCATTACAGCCCAACTGAAAGCCACTCTGTATGTGGCCAGAGTGGAACTTCTATCACCCAGCAGTCCATGGCATGGTTCATAATAGCTAGCAAAATCAAGTGCCTAAGGCAAGTGGGAGGACTTGACTTCTGGGGATAGGGGCCATCACATCAGACCCTGACACTCCCTTGGCCAGCCTTGCTTCTTGTAAGAATTTTCCATTCCAGCAGTCTCCTGTTGTGACCATTCTGTGATCATTTTGTGACTTGTTAACAAAGCTGTGTCCAAAGAGAATAGCTGGGGTTGGGAGTGTCTTCTTCATGTCATTTGCATTTCCCTGGACATCAAAGGCAATGTGAGGGAGACCCTCAAGGGGGAGGTGCAATCCTAGTGAAGCAAAATCCTGCTTCAGCCTCCCCCCAGCCCCAGCCATGGCCCTCCCCTCAGTCAGCCTGGGACTCCAGCTAAGAGGCTTTCTCTGCATAATTAAATGCAAAACCCTTTGGGACAGCCTCCCTCCTCTTCCCCTTTGTTGCTCGCCTTTGTTTGGCTAGAAGGTAGCAGGCATGTGTCTTGATCCTGGGGAGCAGGCCCACTTTGCAGGAAGATTTCTTTCTTGCATCTGTTTCTAGAAAGTTTTTTCTTCATCAGCTTGCAGGGGTCCAATGGAGAAAAGACATGGAGGAAATAAAGCAGGGCTTGGAACAGGTTCATCTTGAATTTTCAACTCTGCTGAGAAAGTCCATTTCCACCCCCAGATAGACATTTTCACTAAGTCTGAGAATCCCCTGGGGGAGTGTATTAAAATGTAGATTTGTGGTCAGTATATTTGCATATGGACATGCAAATTCCCAGCAGGGAGTTGCACTGGAATTGAACCGGTTTAAGCCCTAGGAAATAAGTGAGGGTATGCTAGTTAATAATGGTGCCTGAGTGGGGTCTAGAGACAGGTGAGGGGCAGTGGGGGTGATAATGTTGTGGACTGGCAGTGGGTATGAATGGGCTGAGGGGGGCGGGCATGTGTGAATGGGTTTTGAGGGGCAGTGGTGTGAATGGGTGATGGGGAGAAGTGGGCATGAATGGGTGGGGAGGAGAAGTGGATGTGAATGAGTGGTGAAGGGAAGTGTGAATGGGCTGTGAGTGGAAGTGGGTGTGAATGAGCCCTGAGAGGCAGTGAGTGGTGTGAATGAGTGTGTGTGTGTGTGTGTGTGTGTGTGTGTGTGTGTGAAGATGCTGTGGGCAGCAGTGAGTGTGAATGGGTGGCAAGCAGACATGGTCTGTGAATGGGCTGGGTGAGGCAGTGGGTAGAACGGATGGTGGAGGAAGGGGATGTGGGTGTGTCCTATAAGAGCTGTGTGTGCGCGCATTGTAGGGCATGGTGTGAATGTTGTGAGGGCCACTGAGTGACTGGACTCCGAGAAGTGGGTGTGATCGCGTTTTGGGGAGGGGGGCAGTGGGTGTATGTGGGTCATGAGCAGCTGTGGGTGCACCTGCGCCCTGCGCATTAGCACACGAGACCTGTATCCGTGGGTCGAGGAACCCCCATGCTAGGTTGCAACTGGCATCCTTCCTAAAGAGCCCTGTGGTTTACAAAAGGCTATCACCTACCTTGTCTCCTTTCATCCCCGGGAGAAGGGAGCACCCGCTGCCAGGCAGTTGTGAGTCAGCACCTCCACCCCTGCTGCGCATGAGAGTCACGATGCTGTTCAGGTGTCCACAGACCAAGTGCCTGGGTTGGGGGGGTGAGGGGGGCCAGGCAGGCTCCACCCCGAGGCGTATGTGCAGTGCATCGTGAGCAGTCTGAGCCGATCACCATCAATCCCACAGGCAGCGCAGCCAGGAGCAGAGCAATGGATTCCTGGTCCTTCGGCCAGAGAGAGGTGTCGGGCAGCTAGCTCTGCCAAGCTCTCTCCCTGCGCACTCCCTGCTTGGCTGTGGCCGCGCTGTGTGCAGATGCGGTGTCTCGTGCCTCCGTGTCCATCCCACATCTAGTGCCGGAGGGTGGTTCAGAGCAAGAGAAGCAGGGTCTGGGTCCCTGAACTCATGAGCCAGTGTGGGGACTTTTATGATTGCATTAAAAAAGTATATATTTTAAAATCATTTTATTGAGGGATCTTACAGTTCTGACCCCAATCAATCCATACATCCATTGTGTCAAGCACACTTGCACGCATGTTGCTGTCATCATTTTCAAAACATGTTCTCTCTACCTGAGTCCTTGGTATCA
Source organism: Nesogale talazaci (assembly GCA_004026705.1). NCBI lineage: Eukaryota > Metazoa > Chordata > Mammalia > Afrosoricida > Tenrecidae > Nesogale > Nesogale talazaci. Next base: position 80,040 of record PVJH01006844.1, read on the forward strand.
GCTCCTTTTTTTTCCTGCAGCAACTTTTGCATGAGGTGATGGTTCCTGCATTTGGTATCCTGTTTTCTGTTCCTTCAGAACACTCCAGGACAGTCCTCCTTAGCAAGCTGAGAAGCCCCAGGGCCAAGATCAGACTCAATGCCTGTCGGTGTCAATAAAGCTTTATTAAAACACAGTCTCCCCCATCCATGTGTGGATTGCTTATGGCTGCTTTCAGTCCACCAGGGAGGAGATGAGCAATCGTACCAGGTGTCTTCAGGCTCACAAAGCCTACAACTCTAGCTGGCCCTCTCAAGAAAGCAGGGGTTTGGGGAGGGGGGCCCTGCTGTCTCCAACACCAGCATAGTCAGTGAACTCAAACTTGCCTCACCTATGTTGAGAGGGGAAGGGACAGGCTACTAAATCTAGACACGAGGGAATGGAGTCAGAGGGATTCAGATCTTTGCCTCAAGCCCCACAGCTAGAAACAGGCAGAGCAGGAGTTGAACAGGTTACAAGCTTGGCTCTGGGTCCCAACCCCATCCCAGCCCTTCCTGACTCTCCTAGGGTTACCTTTTTAAAAAAGAAGAAAGAAAACCCACCAAATCTTCCCAAGTAATTCTGATACAAGGATCTCTGGTCACCCTGTTGGGTAAGCGTTGGACAGTTCACTGTAAGGTCGGCAGTTCAAACGCACCAGGCACTCAGTAGGTGGGGATGGGGGGATGAGAAGGAGTGGGTCTGCTTCCCTAGAGATTTACAGTGTCAGAAACACTCCACGGGGTCCCCATGAGGCAGAAGCAACTTGATGGCAGTTGGGTGGGCTTTAATTCTGTCCCCATTGATGGTGCGCTGGCTTAGTTGAGAGGAGCCAGCAATCCCTGTGCCCATTGCCCTGCCTTCAGAAAGTGTGGGTATGAATGCCATGTTCACCCATCATTCTCCAGGTCACTAGAGCCTTACCATGGGCCTCAGAACTGAGGGCAGTACAAGGAGCCTGAGCAGGGCAAATCAGGCAATGGGGAGTCCAGTAGAGGTCACAACAGCAGTGGCCACACTCGGGACCACTCAGGTGGTGTCACTCCCCTCCCACCCACCCCACGGGTCTCCTACCAGAGCAAACCACACAGAATCCTTAGTGGAGCCGAGTCTCGACATTCATCACAGGATTATATGTGATACAGCTGTAACTCGCTTTGATGTCGTATTTCACAGATGATATGAATGCGAACAATAAAATGGTTCTGCCGAGGCTTTCGGCATTGAATAACAACCCCATGAGTTATAGGAGTCGCTGGGTGGAAGCCTTTTTGATTTTACTCTGGTGCCTTAAAGGACTGCTTCATCCTCACAAAAAGTTATTGACAGCACACAAATACTTACGTGCCACTCCATTCTAGCCCAGACCCCAGAGACTATGAAAACGCCCGCTGTGATGAAAGCAGGATGGGCTGCAGGATGCACCCCCAGATGAAGCCTTGGGATTAGAAGCCTCCTGGTGAGTGAGTCCTGATGACAGTGCTGACCAGAGTGCTTTAGAAAGGTCAAAAGACCGCCCAGAAGGTGGCAAAAAGTCTTAGCTGTGTAGGTTCATGGATACATACACAGAAGCTGATGAAAACGTATTTGTTTGTTTGTCTTGTTTTGCTGGTATCATTATAGTGAACAACGGGGATATTTTTTTATAACTGCAGAAACATTTGATCAATGGTCATCTCCATGCCACCTCTGGTCACAGTGTCACTCGGTACAGTCTGCAGTTCTTACTCCCCTGGTGATGCCCACAGGCTAGGGGCCCTGTGGGTGGCCACAAACCCTCCTTGCTCAGACAGCAAGCAGGTGCTCAGAGGAGGGAGCTGATGGCAGTCTCGGGAAGAACTTGGGGTGTCTACTTGTGGGTCCACTTCTGAGTATAACTGAGGCAAATGTGTGGAGGGCTGGTCCAAACGATGGGTCCTGTTTGCTTTGTATTCCAGCTCCTGTCTGCCCCATCTACCATAGAGAGACCATAGGTCTCTTGACCATGCCATGAAGTTGGTCTTGTTATCTCCATGCCCATGTGGAGAGGAGGCACCCAAAATCAAAGAGGTCAAAGCCCAAACCAGAGTCCCATTGGCTTCCTTCTGGGAGAGCTCTGGCCATGAGTCCTCCCACTGTCCTGGGACCTGGGAGTCCCAAGAGCGGTCTCAAGACCTGAGGAGGGCAGCTTTCTTCTGCAAACTCTCTCTCTGGTCATTGGATTCTATTGAGACCCCGATGGATGTCAGAACCTTATCTCCAGAACAGTGGACTTAGTCAGGCTTGAGGGCTTTTTAAGGGGGATTTTAGAGTCATTGATAATCACCCTCATGGTCTCAAGGGATGGACAGACTACAAATGAAGCAAAGCTATCTACCATTAAAATGCAAATATTGGCCATAGGAGACCTGATCAGACCTCATTTCTCATTCATACCATAGTAGTGTGAATGGTATGTGTGTGTGTGTTTAACTTAGACAAGGGGCCTTGAAAAGATTCCTGGAAAAAAGTGCATTATCTTTCAATTCCATTTTTGCATGAACATTTTGGGATCCCCTCCCACATGATACCCACATCAACCCAGAGTCTGGGAGGTATATATGCTTAATTTACAAACATGTACTTCCCTTTTGATACTGTAAAAATTTACCCACAATGAAGAGATTGAACCTCATTTACAGTAATTCATTACTCTCATCTTCATTGACTGCACGAGCAGGTTGAGAATCATTGAAAATGCTTTGAGCTCATTCTTGCACTAAATCTACAACCCCCAAATCCATTCTGATGCATAGACATCCTACAAGACAGAAAAGAACTGTTGCTTGGGAAGTAGACAGCCCCATCGTTCTCCCTCAGAATGGCTAGTGAGCTTGAACAGTTAACTTTGCAGCTAGTCACCCAGCACCTTACCCATGCCGCCACGGAGGCTCTGTTAAAGTGAGGGAAAGTACGATTTCTATGTACCTTCTCTGACTTCCCTGCAAGTTTGACTTAAAGATATATTAAGAATGGATCTTATCATAACCCAGGACTATTAATGGTGAGGTGTTAGAATGCTTCACAAGGCTCACTGCAAAAAGGAATTGAAAGACATAGGATTTCCTCCCTGCATTTTGGAAGCTCCCTCATATCTATGTATATGCACACAAGACACAAGTGATGTGTGTCATACAGTCCTTTGGCAGCCTACATAAACGATGAGGCAAGTTGACTGCTTTCTTTGTTCTGTTCTTTTGTTTATATTTCGGTAGAAAAGGAAAGATAACAAAAACCAAGGATACTACCCACCTAGCTTTGCTTCTGTCTGTTTCTTGGTACCTTGGTCCTTCCTGTCCTGGGTCAGGTCACATCTGAGGGGACTTGCAGGGAGACCCTGCCCTGCCCCCCAGTACCATGAACACAGTGCCTGCTTGTGGGGCCCATGGTGGGAGCCCCCAGGACACCGATCAGGAAACCCTGAGGTGGCACAGTTAGCAAGTGACAAATCGGGGGTAGAACCAGCAAGGGTCCTAGCGGCCACGTCTCCCGCATTCTGGAACCACAATCACTTGACTTCACGAACCAAGGCTCGCTGCCACCGAAGAAACAACTGAGAAATCAACAACCTCCATCCACTAGGGTCAGTCTAATGGAATCCCATCCTCAGTGCCACTCTGCAGAAAGCATGGCTGGCCTGGGACAGTGTCCTCTAGATGCCACCTCCCTCGGTCCCTCCACACCAGCAGCCCTGCTTGACATCCACAATCAGTCCCATCGCATGTCAGGGCCTCCCCACCTTTGCACATGTGCCCCTTTGCCTGAGCCATGGCATCTCCGCCCTTCCAGCAGATGCCTCTGTGCTCCCCTGCCCCCCCCCCACTTCTTTCTATAAGGCGCCAGAGGTGTATTTTCACCCAGGCTGGCTGGAGAGCTGAGAGGGATGCCGGATGCATGAACCTTTATTTTCCAAAGAGGCAGCCTTGGCCCCTGTGTATCGACAGACTCCGGAGTTTAGATTTATTACAGAATGGTAATCAGGCAAAAGAATAAATACACTGCATCTTTAATTCATTAATCACTGCGCAGAGCAAAATGAACTACAGGGGAGAAGACAATATGTTTTCCAATGGGGAGGGTGGGGAGACGAGGGAGTCAGATTCTCAATACAATCCAGTCGCGAAAATCTATGCCGTGTGCAGGTTAGAGGGCCTGCATTCTGCCTTCCTTGGAGGCAGTGGCCGGGTAGAAAAAGGCCGGCCAGTGGCACCGAGGGTCTGTAACCAGACTCTGGTCAACCCTGGCTCCTTCCGCAGGCTCCCTGGAGTCACACATATCCTCAGTCACATGCTGGGGATAGACCTGGGCCTCCATCCCTGCTTCCCCTGCACCACAGGGAAGGCTGGGGCAGCCACATGCCCTCAATCACAGCCCTGAGACCCCACTGCATCAAGGGACCTGGGCCTGAGAGGAGCCTCACCTTCTAGAAGTTTTAGCATACAGGCATTAAGACTGGTCGCCCCGTGAGAGCTTTCTAACCAGATTTTCTAAGTGGCCCCACACAGTTGGGCTTGGAATGAGGCCCCTCCACCTGGCTGCAGAGTGTGCTCTGGCCTGGGAGGCTAGGGACGGGCCCCCCACCAGCTGCTGTCACTGCATCCTCACACACAGCGTGGATACGAGGGGCTCACAGACTTTCTGCTGACTTCGCTGGCATGCAGAGCGAGAACTGGAAGTCAGCATTTTAGACCCTCCAAGCCAAGTTCCCAGAAGCCCTGTCAGCATAGCGGGTTGCACCCTGAGCTGATAACCACAAGATCAGCAGATCGAAACCCCCAGCTGCTCTGAGAGAGCACGATAAGGCTTTCTACTCTCAGAAAGAGATAGAGTCTAGGGAAACCCAGAAGGGCAGTCCAACCCCATCCAACAGGGTTGCTGTCGGTCTGCATTCACTTGTGACTTGATGGCAGTGAAGCCACAGAACCGAGAGGCTGCAGGGAGACAGGAGGGAAGATGATGGTGACGGCAGCTTCTAGGCCTTGGCCTCTCTACACTCCCTTCTAGAATCAGCCCTCGTGATGTGCCCATTTTCCAGAGAGCAAGCCAAGTCCAGGAGACCGAGTCTCACCGGTCTCATTGTGAGGGTGCCTGCCTGCCATGGCTTCGCCTGGGGTATCCGGCTGATTTGTAACAAACGCAGAGAGATGAAGAGATTATGACCACCGGAGAACCAGGAGGACCTTTCTTAGCCTTCGCACCATGTACCCTGGCCGCTTCCCGCTGATGCTGAGCTGCCCAGGGCATTGTGGGCTTCTACAGGCCCACTGCAACCCCCACCCCAAGGCATGGTCCTCTAACACTGCCAGATGTCCTCAATGAAGACCCACTCTTTGAAAAACAGAAACATCTTTGCAGGAGGTCAAGCAGGAGGGTGGGGCAGGGGAGGGCCGCAGGTCCACACCAGCCTTCCAGGTAGTAGTTTTCTAAAGATGGCTCAATGACCTCAGAGCAGGGGCCTTCCAGGGAGAACACTCTCTCAGCCCCATTCAAAATCACTGGAATCTCACCTCTGGGGCCCTAGTCCCAGGAGACACACAGACAGAGTCAACCAGGGTATAGTTGTGTGACTGTCCCTCCTGCCCCTCACCTCCCCGAAAGTACTAAGCCCTTCAGGAATTTGGAATGTTCCCTGCAGCCAGAAACCCACCTTCAGGAGCTGTCCCCAGCCTCCACTGCATCTTAGCCTCAGCTGCACCAGGGATCTTTGAACATCCACATGGAAGCCAAGGTCCCAACCTCTCCATGCAGATTCAATGCACCTGGGACGGCGTTTGGCTCTGGCTGGGATGTTCCAAACCTCCCGGATGGTTCCCCTGAGTGGCTGAGACTGACAATCACCGGCCCAGAGGGAGCTGACTGACCCTGTCTCCCAAGGAGACACCGGGCAAAGTCCGTGGCCTTGAATGAAACCCTTGGGTCATCTGCCCACTCTGCAGAGGAAGGAGAGACAGCCCAGGAAGGGTGGCAGGTTCCTCTGCCATCAACCTCAAACCACAGCCCTAACCTCCCTAGCTTCTCTCTCTCTCTCTCTCTCTCTCTCTCTCTCTCTCTCTCTCTCGTCTTTTTGCTGCAAGAGGGAGGGGGGTATGGTTCATTGATTTAGCTATATTTCTCAACTTTCTGGAAGCTGTTGCGTTAGACTGTGCACCCACTCAGGAGGCTGCTCGGCTTGGCAGGCCCACACTGGCTTTTCATTATGTCCGGCAGCCCTGCCAGGGGAGGGAGATGACACTGAGTGGTTCCTTTGGGGGAAAAGCTTTCTGTAACCTCTCAGACCCTGCCTTACCCGAGGCCCCTCTCCAGACCACCAAGTCCAGAATTGTCCTGCCCCACATCTTCCCTGCTGTGACAGTCATGTCCTTGTGTCAATTTCATGATGGAAGTCTAGGGGTGGAGTCTAGCCTGCCAACCTGGAGATAGCCTATGAGGTCTCTGGGTGGCATGACTTTCTCCTGAGAATTCTGGGAATTCTGACGATCTTTCCCTCGTAGAGATGAGAGACCATTACCTCAGTTGTTTGGCGACGTTGGACTGACAAGACTAGGGAGAAGGTACATGGGCTTACCTTGATGGAACCAGACCTCTGGGGGTGGAGAAGCCACAGAGAGACCCCTGTCAGTGCTGAGATGCTTTTACTGCCAATGAATACTGCTGATGAACCTGACCCTGGAAATGAGGGGCCATGGGGAGACCCCTGCCAGCACCAGGCTGCTTCTACTGCCACTGAATACACAAGGCTCTGTACCCACTGGCCTATGACTTTGTGAGTTGGAAGGAGACTTTATGGATTCGTATCAGACATATGAGCTAATATCAGACTTATGACCTTGGACTAGACTGGGTTGGGATGCTTTCTCAATGTTCCATCCCTCTTGTATATAAACCTTACCCTTGTATCCATATGCATTTACGAATTTGTTTCTCTAGCCTACCCAGACTAACACAGTGTCCCTGACACCTCTATCCCCGAGGACCCTTCTTTGACAGTCCCCATCAACACATCAGGATCCCCCCTACCTGCTGCTGCGCAGGGGCTGACTGACTGGCAGAAGGAGACAGCTCGGTGACCCTGCTCTGCTCACAAATCTTCCAGGAGACCCCTCTGGCTGTGGCGTGCTGGAAAGTGGAGGCGCGGGAGGGGCGGGTCTGTAGGGTTTGAGTACAATCACCTGCAGCGGCTGGTTCTCAGCTGCACCTGTGAAGGCGCCGAATGTGGAATTGGGAAGACAGTCATCAAGAAGCAGCTCTCTCCAATCAGTCGGCTCAGGGCCGGTCCCTGACAGCTTGGGCAACCTTTGCTGGGAGAGCACTCTGCTAATGCTGAGCCCGAGGAGGACACAGCCCAGAGCCTGGATCAGAGGCTAGCATGCCAGCAAGGACAAAGTGCCTTCAGGGTGACAAGTGGTGAGGGATAGGAGGGTGAAGCGGATTCCCTGGAGTCCTGAGGGACACAGACAATGTCCTAAATGTTTCTGAGCCAAATGAGACATGGTTATTCCTGGTCCCCTCTGCTGCCACCTGCCAGGAGTGAGCTGAGAACAGAACCAGGGGGTGGCACTCCCTCCCTCCCTTGTTCTTTGAATCCTTGCAGCAATTCCATGAGCCTACACTAAGGCTGTGCCTTGGTGGTGAAGTGGGCTACAGGTTGGGCTAAACCACAAGGTGGGAGGTTCAAAGTCACCAGCCTCTCCATGGGAGGAAGATGAGGCTTTCTGAAGATGAGATTTGCAGCCTTCATTGCCTTGCGACCAGAACCAGATGGTGCCCGGCTACCCCTATGGAACCTTCTCAAACCAACCAACCAACATGAAACATGTGTGGAACGGAACTCCAAACTCTTCAGAATCCTGACTTACTGGTTCTACTGAGATTGGAGAGTGTCCCAAGACGATGTCCCTGAGCTGCTCTTCAGACCTTGATCTAAAAGCATCCTCGAAAGTCACCTCTAAGCTAGGGGACAACCTACCACCAGGAGTAAAGACTGTCACTCTTTAGCATTACATTTCTTAGAGAAATGTAAAAAACAAAAACAAAACACCCAACTATCTAAGACCGGAGAGTCCACTGCGATTTTCAATGTCCATGAGATGGTTGAGAGATAGGGAGTCCAAGTAGAGACCTGCATTCCTTAAGATTTCCAGTACATGTTGTCGAGTAGGTTGTTATTTGATTTGGATGGTTTTTGAGCATCTTATTACATACAGGTGTTCCTTGGATTAAGAAATTCCTTTCCTACAACAGTCTTTCTATCAAAATTTGTATGTAAAATGGAGCAGTTTGGGACAGTCTGTTAGTTAAAAACCGTTCATGAAACAGTTCTGAACATACCCCACCAGTGTTCACCCAATGATACAGTCAGATTAAGAACAATAACTCTTTGTTGTGTGCCATAAAATATCACCTTTTTGGTTACTATGAACTCTTAGAGACAGCTCAACTTTATTTTTAATGATAGGTTTGAGACCAGGGCCCTGTAAGCAGTTGGACTTTGCCAAGAGGATTTTAGGTGGCACATGAATTTAAATGAAATGAAACAAGAACTGAAATAATGACAGTGTTCATACAGTGCCGGCAAGGGAACCGTGGTCATCGATCTGTCAGTCTGAGCTGGGGGGTGGGGGATGGAGATAGACTTGCTGGTGCAGGAGGGGGCTTCGAAAGACACATGGAAAAGTCCCACGATCTTCCAGGACTGTTCTTCCACCAGTGTTTTGGATGCAATACATGTGTTTTATTCACAAAGAATAAAAAAAAAACTAACACACACCGGAGGGGGTGTCAAAAAGTTCATGGTAAAAAGGGAATGAAACTTTTTGAGATACACACAGACACACATGCTTTAAACAGTCCATGGAACAATTCCATCATCTTTCGATTTTATATTTTTCTCCATGAACTTTTTGAAGTTCTGTGTGTGTGTGTGTGTGTGTGACTCTGAAACTCAGTGACATGAATTCTATTACAACTCGTAACCTGACTAGAGGACACAGGAAAACTGATCGCGTGGATTCTCAACACTGGAAATCATTACAGGAGCAGACAGTCTCAGCTTGCTCCTGGGGAGTGGCTGGTGGGTTTGAACTGCTGATCTTGCATTTAGCAGACCGATGCCAAAATCTCTACATAACCAACTTTCCTCTGTGGATGTGTGTTCATATATATATGTATATGTACATATAGTGTACATATATGTATGCAATGTATAGGTATACATACACACATACACATTACAGGCAAGAGAACCCGTGAACTCCATTCTCCTCTGTCTAGACTCAGAATCAAGTCTATGGTGAGGCGTGGATGATTTGCTTTCCTGGGCTAAAGCACCATACGTTGAGTGCTGGACCACCAGGCAGGCTCAGACTCATCCTTCACAACCCCCAGTCAAGTCTAGAATCTACCAGAAGTGGCCTAGTGGGAAATACCTCCCATCCACATTGGATACACAGGCTCTGCAGAGCTCCCTGCCCTCTATCCCCTCTATCCCACCTCAGGACCTGCCCCCCTCACCCCGTGTGCATCCAGGTCAAAGAATTGAGAGTTGTAAAATCTACCTCTTTCCTCACCATGCCACCACTCGACTCCCTCTTCATTCTTTTACTTCTGAGACAAGCCTGGAACGGTGGTGCTGTATTTTAAACCAGAACTCACAAATCAAAAACTGAAAGAAGAAACATTTTTCCTTTTTCTCCGTCAATGGCTTAAGGGGATTCCACCCCTAAACTGCTAAAGCTCCCCTAGTCGTTTTCACATTTGTAGCATTTGAGAGCAATTTGCTGGAGTCAAAGAAAGCAGGGAAATTTCCCCAAACGACTTCAAAGCCCCCAAATCCTATATCAGTGGAGAAGTGTCTGGTCCTAACACCAGAGGGGACTCTTTTCAAAGAGGCATGTGCAGGAATGTGCAGGGGATTTTTGTTTTGTTTTGCCCCCGTGCCTAGGATGGAAGTTAATGGCAGGCACGTGACATGATCCCCATCTAATGCTTTGGAAAATAGCCCCCTCTCTCTTTCCCCCAACACTTTAGGCTGCCACCACCAAAAGGTTCCAGAAAGGGCTGCTATGGAACCACGAAGTGATGCCTTCGTTCACTTAGTTCCAGGAGCTCTCTCTTATCTGTGGGAGGGGGCGGAACAAATTCAGGTGGGTCAAGGGGAGGAGCTGCCTGGGTTGTTTCCTGTGCACAAAGAAGGATGTCAGAGACGGACGGGACTTCCAGCAGGGAAGCTCAGCGACAGTCCCATTCCACTCCGCGGTGCTCCCGCTGTATTCAGTCCACTGTCTGCATACTCTTTAGCCTGACCTTCCAACATCTTCTACGTCTGACCCCTTAATCCGATGTCCTCCGTGTCTGAGTCAACCGATCCGTCCTGCTCCAGTCAAGGAGCCCTGGTGATGTAAAGGCTACGACCCTTGGCCGCTGATGCCAAGGAAATGGGTTCTTCTTCTGGAACCTACCAGATCAGTGGTTCTCCACCTTCCTCATGCTTCGACCCTTTCATACAGTTCCTCGTGTTGTGGTACCCATCCCCCCACCCCACCCCCTCACCAACCATCAAATTATTTCCATTGCTACTTCATCAGTGTCATTTTGCTACTATGAATTGGGTGACCCCTGTGAAAGGATCGTTCGGCCCCCAAAGACGTGAGAACCCACAGATGGAGAACCCCTGTATCAGATGTTCCATGGGAGAGAGAGATTGCTTATCCACTTCCACGCAGATAACGGCCTTGGAAATCCCCTGGGGCAGTTCGACTCTGTGCTGGAATGGGCCGAAGCAAATGGACCGCAGTGGGCTGAGGTGTAGGTTTGGGCTTGGGTGCCCTCAGGTTGCTGCCTGGGACAAAGAGGAGGCTGTCTGCTCTTTCAAGATGCATGGCCTTGGAAACCCGATGTCAGGTCTCCGGGAGCCAGAAGCAGCTCGGTGGCAGTGGAATGCTCCAACTCTTTGATCGCCTGAACACTCCCAGATAGGACAGGATCTGGGCGGGGAGGGTTTGCATAGGGTTGAAAAGAGTGTGATGCCTGTGACCAATCTTTTCTGGAAAACCCCACACCCGCTGCCCTCAAAGTTGATTCTAACTCAGAGTGGCCCCTAAGGACAGAGTAGAGTGGCCCCAAGAGGTTTTCAGGGCCAGACCTCTTTAAGGAAGCAGCTGACCAAGGCTGACTTTCTCCTACCGAGCAGAGAGTGCACTGGGGAGGAATTTGATAGTTAGCAGTCAAGCACTTAAGCAGGACTCCTTTCTCTAGCCTGTAAAATGTACAAGTGACATGCCCAAGAGTCTGTTCCAGGGATCCTCATACTTTTTAAACAGAGAGTCATTTCACTGTCCTTTGGAGGGCTGGACTATAGCTAAAACAACCACAGCAAACTATGAGCAAATTCACTGCGGGTCCGGGATGAGTCAGCTGCTAAGCAGGACTGATAGTGGTGGCAAAAAATACGCGGCGTCTGGATAAATATTCTCGACGGGCCACATGTAGCCCGCAGGCCATAGTTTGGGGATGCCTGGTTTGCCCTTTGTACAGTCAGAACAACATAGGATGTCTATCACCCTTTATTTTTGCCAGAACAGAATATCACCAAAGTTTTCAAGTATCTACCAATTTAATGAATGCAATGTTTTTCCACTGTTTTCGTTTTTGTTTTTTTTTTTCCAACTTGCTTTGATTTGACTACGAGGCTGAACAGTACCTTAAATGCTGGTTGGTCATTTGCATTTCGTGCTCTGAAAGCATTCATATCCCCGGCCCATTTTGTTTCTTCAGTTTGGTTGTTTATCTTCTTTCTTGTGGTTTTATAAAAGCTCTTGCAATTGAGGAAATGGACTGTCTTGTGTGCAGTGGTTTCTCCTGATGTGCCAGCCTTTGGACTTTGTTTACAGGGTGTCCATTCTACTTGAGTTGCACGCGCTCAGGGGCAAACCTTGCATCGTCTGCTTGTTAGCCTTGGGATTTTCTGTCAGGCAAAAGGGGCTCGTGTTCCCCAGTCAAAGTTTAAAAACAAACCAAAGCAACACATTCAAAATCCTTTCCTTTCATAGCTTTTGTTTTTGTCTATGAGGTCCCCAAAACTAGTCCCTTCCCACTCACCCCCCAGAGCCCCTATCTTCTTTCTCCAAACCGTTTCTCCAACACAACTGGTGTTTCTTTTGTTACTCACCCACTTCAACAGCAACCTTGATGAGCAGACACTGTGCCCCATTGGTTGCTGAATTTCTAGTATCAAATCTGTAGCCTGCTACATTTGGGGAGTACAATAAGTGTTGCTGAATTAAATTTTAAACCAATTAGAGTCTGATAAATTGGATAGCAATCCCGTCAGAGAAATAGTCTCATTTCCAATAGATTGCTCTACAAGTAGAGGAAGAAATCGCTTGGGTTCAAACTACACTTAACAAGCTGCCCGGGAAAGCTGAAAGAGGATTATGAGAGTAACTTCTACTTGGACAGATTAAAGAGATGTCATCTTCCATCGTCCAGGTAACTTGGACTAAGCCCTGACTGACTCCTCGCTTGCTGGGTTTGCTGGTTCACCACGCGGTCGTTGTCTACCCAGGTCCACTCTGCAACGATCTGGAAAGGATTCAAGGTGAGACTGCTCTGTGCTCCTTCGCCATTCTGGACTGTGTCCGACACAACAAATGAGGCATGAATGCCACGCTCCCGGAGTCCCGAGTCCTACAGGAGATGGGAAATTTAAAAAGTAATTGTCTGACGACGTGGAGAGTGCAGAGTCTTTCAGAGCGGGCCTGCTTGTTGCACTGTGTAAAACCAGGCTCTCATGGAGAATCAATCGATCGGACAGTGTGTGATCAAGCATCCTGGGTCATTTCCCACCAGCGCCGTTTTCCTGGGCTTGGTTTCAACTCAAGACCTGAGCACCGTGACACCTTCAACCGCCCCTTCGAGATGACCACTCTTACAGAGACTGTCCTGGTGTCTTCAGAAGTTAATGCACACCATTTGGGGATTTATCTGGCCTTGTAACTCGAGAACCAAAGGTGTGGGTCTCTTTCCTATCTGGTGACCGTCGGGCCTTGCAAGTGGTGTCCTGTGAGCTACAATGCCGGAGTGAGTACCCTCATGGGCTGGTCACCCAGAGGACTCTGGAAATTTATAGAAGGCGCCAGATCCTAGCTTCCTGGACCCGTTTTCCAACAGGGAAGTACAGGCCCTAATAGTTTAGTGTGACCTGCTAAGGGGTCATCATCCATGGTAACCCAGGTCTAAAAGCCAGGCTGCTGGACACCCACCCCAGCACACTATGTCCGGGCCCCTTATCTGAAGGCTGTGGCCTTGCTTACAAAGAAAGAGGATCTTAATAGAAGGCTGGGAAGGCCAGAGGAAGTGGGACAAATACAAAACAGCTGCTCATCACTTTTGCTTTTTAAATTGAACCTGAACGAGGCTGCAGCTGTGAGCCAGGCAATTACATGCGGAGAATTCTCCAGTGGCACCAGCTCCCCGTCCCGGGCTTCCGCAGATCCCTGAGTCTGCCCCGATTCTCCTGTTAGTTCCCTATTCAGACTATCCGCTAGAATTACCAGGAGTTAGTTGGTCAGCCCATAAAGAGAAACAAAGGAATAAAAGAAAACAATACCGATGCCTCCCTGAACCTCACGCTAGGGGTTCTGATTTAATAGGGAGAGGCAGAGAGCCAATATGTTCAAAGCTCCCACACGGAGTTCTGTGCATACACATCATGCCAGTTCCCATTGGGCAGGGAGTCAAGCACATCTCCACTTCCCAGTGTCGCCATTATTCTGGACAACAGTCATACATTCTATGGATCTCTCTCTCTCTCTCTCTCTCTCTCTCTCTCTCTCTCTCTCTCTCTGTTGGCTTTGACCATGTAGTAGAAGGTCTCACAGAGTTTGGAGACTGTACTTCTGGTCACATAGTTGATGGAAATAGAAGGATCCAAGTCAGGAGAAATAAGATGCAAACAGGACCCTTGTTCGGAAGAGCCATGTGGGCAAGGGCTGGAGCACACCCCACGCTGCAGCCATCTGAAGGCCATCCAAGTAGAAATACCCCTGACTAGGGTCCTTATGGGTGCAGCTCTTGGGCTGGAAATGGCATCAGATGAAATGCTCTCTGGAGAAATGCCCCCTCGTTTTGTTACCACGGGGTCAAAAATGTACCCAGTCCCTGGAGCACTTGGGATGGAAATGCTCCTGAAGGGTGGTCCCCAGGCTGGAAATGGCCTCTGACATCTCCTGGCCAACGAGGCTCTGCACAGGGACTGGCCACTCTGCTCATTCGGCAGCTCTCCCCAGACACTTTTGTGTGCCTGGAGCCTGGACAAGTCAATGTGGGTTCCTTTTCCCCTATAGAGGGAGAAGGGGGCAGCATTCTGCTCCCCTCAAGCCCTCTTCCTTCCAAGGGCTGTGCCCCGGAAGGAGGATGGTTAATTGGTTTGGTTTGGTTTGGTTTGGGCTTGGGTTTGACCAAGTGTCCCAAGGGTCACGTATTTGGGATCCCCACCACCACAAAAGGAAGGGCAAAGGGCTCTATTCCTTAGAAGTACTCAGATCCATCAGGGGATCATAATCCTCCAGGGATTTTCATTTGTCCCCACCCCACCCCTGCTCCCCAAAGGCAAAAGGTTACATAAGACAGTGCATGGAAGCTAGATAACCCAAGGAAGATGATGATGACCTCATCAGTGGGTTCAGAGATCCCACTCTTCAAAAAGGCAGACATGGATCTAGGGCCCACCAACCTCCCGTCCCATTTTGGGGAACAGCTGCCAGCCAAACCCTGCCCACCTAGTCACTACTGATTGGCTCTGAGATAAACAGCTGACCAAGAGGGACCAATCAACTCTCTCTCCCTAGAATTTGCCAATATAACCAACTATGAAGGACCCCTGTTGGCACAGGGGGTTGAGCAGGGTTGGTTGCTGGGAGGGGCCAGCTGCTCAGTGGGGAGAAATATGAGAGGCTGTCTGCTTCTTCCAAGAGCTCCAGTCTTGGGAATGTAAAGGAGCAATTCTACTCCATCCTAAAGAGTAGCTAGGAATTGGACATCAGTGGGCGGTGGTGAGTTTAGTGGAATTCATCCAACTCTTAGGAGCTAAGATGGTGCAGCAGTTAAGCACTCACCTAGAAACTACAAGGTCTGCAATTTAGATCACTAGCTCTTCTACCAGCTACTCTGTGTGTGTGTGTTTGTGTGTGTGTGTAGAGAGAGGAGAGAGAGAGAGAGAGAGAGAGAGAGAGAACTGTTTGCCAAACTAAACTCACTGCCATCAAGTCAAGGCACAGAGCTGCTGGTGGTTTCAAACTGCTGACCCTTTGAACTGCAGTCCAATGCCTAAACACTAAACCCCCAGGATTATCTCCTTAGAGACCCTTTGGGGCAGAGACCCTTTGACTCTGTGCTATCAGGTGGCTAAGAGTCTGAACAGACTAGCTGGCAATGAGCGAATGTACACTTAACTTTGTATCAAAAGAAACAGAAGTTTAAAGGCAGAGGCTTTTGTTGTTATTGTTTTAATGTCCAAGCAATCCCTGACTGAAATACTAGGATAGTAATATATTTCTTCCAGAATCTCTGCTTTCCTGAGAAGATTTACTCAATCTCAGTTGACCAAACCAGACTTGATGATGATCTGGCATTGACCAATTGTATAGGTCCTGGAGTTCCCATGGGGGACTCCAGAAGGCAGTAATTGGACCCTTTCCCATGACTGTATAGATCTATATGATTACCCCCGTGGAAGATCCTTCTCTGTTTCTAACGGACCACACATCAATACCACTTGCCAACACACGGATAAGGTTTTTGAACATCGCTGACCTACAGCTTAAGAGGACTCTAAGGTTTTAAAAATGGAATCTGGAGAATAGCAAAGGCGTCTTCTAGAACATGAATTCTTTGGGAAGTGGGAATTAGGAAAGGAGTCATTTGAGACTAAATAACCCGGGACTGGGACTTACTTCAATCTTTTTGGTGAGTGGTTTTCCAGACTGCTATCCACGAGCTAGTCCTGTGGGATGACTGCTTATCAAAGAAGCAGGTTCCAGGTTCAGATATCTTTGGAAGACAGGATGCACAAACCCTGCGGGCCCCATTGAGATCATGATACATGAATGCTTAGAGACTAGATTTAACTTCATTTCATTTTTTTAATGACCTGTCTTGACTTGGTTTTCTCATCCTGACAACACTTAGTACGAAGCAAAAAAGAAAGAGCTCAAAAGATGAATCATGAGGTTATTCTAAAACCAGTGAATACGTGAAGGTCAACTGTATGCCATGTTGATCAAGACCAGGGATGGCGCTGTGCTCACTCTGGGCCAGCTTTTTCATGCGAGCTCAGAGTTAATCCTGACCACCACGTGTCTTTGAGGACTGACCCCCCTGGTTTGCAGATGCAAATCTTGGGTGTTCTTGGGAGTGCCCCTGCCAATCGTGTTGAAGGTAGTCTTCTTATTCACAGGGATTCCTCTTATTCTCATGGAATTAACTCCCTTCATGTTAATAGTGTGACCTCACATGCCCCACAGTGCAGCGGTGGGGAGGAAACACGCCATCTACCTGTTATCTCTTAAAGGGTCTTAAAAAATGATAGCCTTTCTCTTCCAGTTCCTAAAGGATGTGCAAAGTCACCTTTCAAGACCAAATGACCCAGCAGGGTGTTTTGAAAACTGGAAAGGTATTTGGAGGCCTGTTGGGGAGAAGAGTCATAAATGGGGTGCTCTGCATTCTGATCAGACAGCACGATGTTTCCTCCTAGGCTTGATTCAGCCCCACCACATAGGAAAGAAGATGGCCCAGAAGGAGAAGATAGCCTGGCTCACACTACATGCCTGAGGTTGCAGCCCAGGCTGTTGGGTTTGGGATGGGGAGAGCAGTTGCAGAGGAAGAGGTGTAACATGAGATGTCTCCAACAGTCTTTGTGACTGCAACAGTGAGTCTGATGATACTTCAGCGGCTTTGTACCTGAGTTTGCTCATCTATAAAATGGGAGTGAAAATGCACCCTCTACTTATAAAATGGATTAGACATGGCATGGGACCTGGTGCCCACCAGACTCCTGATGAATGGCAGTTTCACCACCAGCCATGGCACCATCATCACTGCCACCACCCCTTACGATGCTTTGGACCCTCTCCTAAGGACTCAACCCCATGGAATTGAACCACACAAGAGTTTTCTCTAATTTCTACCAAGATAGTGCTATTCAACATTCCCATCTCTCCTTCAATGGTGACAATTCTGATATCCATGTCATTGCTGTTTCTATAGCCTCTGAATTGGAGGATGGGCAGGGGGTTGGAAACCATCAGCCGGAAGACTAAACTACTTCCTGAGCTCACTGTGTGATGTGGTAGTGGGGACAGTACTGACATCATCCCCTGCCCTCTCAAGGGATGAGGAAAAATCAAAATCAACAGCCCAAGGCTCATCTATCCTTGTGAAGCACAGGTGAGACATACCTCCACTCTCCACCCTTTTGTATTCATTCAGACTCCAGTTTTCTCTCCCACAGCACTCTCTCTGTTTCTGGTCGGTTGGATGATCCATCAAGATGACAATGCAAAATTCATGGTCCACCCTTACAGTCAAGGGATTTATTAAGGAACAGGGTACAACTTGGGGTCAGGAGCTGGAACCATGCAGATAAAGTCTTAGTGCACAGAGACTCTTAGCTCTTTTTCAGGGCAGGTTTCCTTGTAGCCTACTGTGGTAGTCACAGCATCAGTTGTCAATTTGAGGCTTAAGAGTGAAGGGGTGGAATTTAGCATGTCACTCAGGTCGCTGCTTGATGACCTCATTTGGGGCCACTAAGGAGTTGGGATACATGGTCACTCCACATTGAGAAAACACATGGAGTGACACTAGAGTCCTGGAGCTGAAGGAGTCATGCATGTGGAGACCCTTGCCAGCACTGAGACACTGCCACTGGATCCCCAAGGCTTTCCATCCAC
>PVJH01006845.1:0-98280 GCA_004026705.1 Nesogale talazaci
TGCCCTGCGCGATGCAGTTGCTGTGAGCCCGCATTAACTGGAGGGCAGTGGAAGTGTTGCCCCAGGTTTCCCCAGGTGATTGATAATGCTCTCACAAAAAATGGCAATGATGTCTCTAAGATGAACCATATATATGTGTATATATATGTCCTTGAAAATTTATAAATTATTATTATTTTGTCATATCTCACAGTGCCTGACTTCTCCCTTAGAGAGGGAGAGAGAGAGAGAATAGATGCATGAATGCAAATGGATTTGGGGCTTCCACTTAATTCAAGCCTAATTTAAGAGCAAGTAGTTCTATGACTTGGCTCTGCGTGATGTACCAGCCTATGTGATCCATGGATTGTAAATCATATATGTTAACCCAAATCTAAGGGATGGAATGGTGTCCGTGCTTAAATTGTGAACACCTGGTTTGCAGAAGACTCTGATGACAGTGGAAGCCCCAAATTCACTTGCAGGGTCCACATAGAAGTTAAGCATCTGGGGAAGTCCCTCCAATCATAGTTGAGGAATGTTAATAGCCCCATTATCACACAGAGAGCATTTCAAAATCAATTATGGCAGACATTGTTAGGTTAGAATGTTATATCTTATCATTTGCTCTCCCTTTCTCCCATTTCAAAGCTGTTTCCGTTTATTAAAAAAAAAAAAAACTAAAGGGGAAATCCATATGGATGAAGCTCTGAGTGACTCTCCTCTGATCATGGACCAGGGTCGTGACTGATCTTGCTGTCATGTACAATGCATTGCACAGTGGGTTGCTGAAGATGCAGATAGGTTAAAATTTAGCACCTTATTAATTTATCTCTCTTATGGTCTGTTTACATTTATTGTAGTTTTTAATATTTTCTGATTTCCTTCCAGTTTTTTCTGTTTTACTTTGTTGTTTGTTAGGTTGGTTATTCTTTGTTTTTTAGTGTTTTTCTGTCTATGAAGTCCAGGGTAGGTAAATCTACAGATCAAGTAACTGGATTAATGCTTCCTAATGGATATGGCAGGGAAGGTGTGGATGGTGGAAATGAGGAACTTCTAACAATGAGGACAAGGATGAGCAAAGTGTTCTAAAACTGATGGTAGTGATGATTGCACAACTCTTCTTGATGTGATTTAATGTTCACATTAATATGGCATTAAGACTGGCTTTCTAGGGGCTGAACCCTGCTGGCGTAGTGATTGAGTGCGGGACTGCGGCCCACAGGCTTGGCGGTTCAAATGCAGCAGCTGCTCTCCAGGAGCAAGGCTGGGTAGCTCCCACAACCACCGAAGGACAGTAATGCCCAAAAAAACAAAAACAAAACAAAAAAGACTCGCTTTTAAAAAAAGAGTCATAGCCATTTAAAATTAAATAGAAACTTGCCAAGGTTTTTCTTTAATGGGAATTTTTTTGAATTATTATTCAAATAATCCAAAATAATTTTGAATGGGACCACAGCCTTGGTCCTTGATCCTAGTTCGGCATCTTTTTTTTTCCCTCAACAGTTTTATTGGCACATAATTTGCATATCATATAATCGATAGCTATTTTCTAACTATCAGTAAAACCATTTTGTTATAGATTGAATTGTGTACTTCCCCCAAATATATAGTGCATACAAACCTCCACACCTGTAGATGTAGTCCTTTAAGAACATGGGTTTTTCTTTACTATGTTAATGAGTCCATAATCAGTGTAGGGTATGCCTACAGTTTTGATTAAAAAATAGATTGGAGGGGAGCAGGAAGAAGCCCCAGGGATTCAGGGACCCAGTGCGGAGAACCAGGAGCTTGAAGCAGAGATACATGGACAGCCTTTTTCTAGAGCCTGGGTACCCTGACTGCAGACATCTGGTGCCTAAGTGTGAGAGAATAACTTCCTCTCTGTTAAAGCCTTACCCTGTGGCATCCCTGTTACAGCAGCGAGAGATAATGAAGACACAAACCAGCCTAGGCCTAAACGCTTCTTGATCCACCCCTTCTGACAGATCAGCGCGGGTTTAATCCCCAGCCCCAGCTGGTCCGGAACCTTTGATGGGGTCAACACAGTCTGAAAGGGCTGGGAGGAGCTGGAAAGTAAAGCTAAAGGATCCCGTCTGTGAGTCTTGGTTGATTATTCCCTTGGGGTAGACCAAAGAGAGGGAAATCAGAAGAGAGGGTTTCTCCTTTCTTCAAACAAAACTTCATCATGCTCTAGCATCTTCCAAGTGAAAGTTCATTAGGGTTACAGGAAAGCACGTTTTACGAATATCCATTAAAGAGAAGGGGCTCACTTTCTCTCACAAGAGAAACACAACAGTGTTGAAGCAAACACCATGAAAAAGATGTTCTTATGCCTCTGAGAAATGACAGGGAAGTAGGAACTGATGAGTTGTTGTGTATGTGTTTTTTTTTTAAGTCAACCTTCATTGGGAAAAAAGTCAGCAAGTCCTAAGGGGAGGAGGGGAAATAGTTTCAGCACAAGGACACAATCCAGAGAAGAGGACGCCATGCCACAGAAAGATGGCCAGGGAACCTGGGGGCAGAAGCTGGAGAGAGACGAGATCCTTCTCCCCAGAGTTTGCACAGTGAGAGTCTTCCCTTTGAACCCATGCTCTGGATTAGAACATACAGCCTCCCCCACTATTAGAACATCCACTAACGGTTTGCTGCAGTCATCCACTTGTAGTTCTTCTGTTACAGCAGCACCAGACAGATAACTGGGACCCACGTTAGCAAGCTCCTGAAGGACAGCCAACGTAGATTCGTGAAATGATGATTTACAGGGTGGATCTAGGAACATCCCCCTCATGATACTCTCCTTCTCTATCCACAGCATACAAGGGTCATAATAGGAATAGACAGCACTGCTCTGTGAAAGGCCAGATACTCAATAGGATTAGTCAACTTTGCCTCTGGAATGGGAAAGTAGTCGTGGCCATGCCCAGTTATATTTCATTTTTAAAAGCAGGGAGTGTGCTGTTTTTAACCAGAGGAGTATAGTTTTCCCCACCTGCTTTATTGATACCATCAGTAATGATTGGTAAAATATCAATGGGAGTAAGAGTCCCCTGGGGTATTCAATTCAAATGCAAGACTCTTCTGGACCCTGGAAAGTCTAATTCTGTACGTCGGGGATGAAGTCCAGAAGTATTTTATCTTACAGTTCTACAGATTATTTCCATGTAGACCTTACATTGAGAGACACCATTAAGGCTGAGTGTAAATACTATGGATTTTATTTTTTATGTATGAATAATTTTTTTTTGCCAAGCCAGGAACCAACCATGTATGAAACAGTGAGAAATCTAGATAATTTCAGATTTTTAATTAGTAATTGGATTACTATAAGTCAGACCCACCTTGACAGCACCTAGCAGCAACAACAGCAATAATTACATTACCCAGAGTTGTTCTTCCCAGAATAGAAATTACCATTCCTATACTCCATATTCAAGAGGCATTATCACAGAGAATGAGAGTGTGAAGGACTCTGGCCACACTTTATAGTAAAGACACTTTGAGAGCTGAGAGATGGCCTATATTCTAACACCTGAAGTGCTATGAATTATTGAAACAGCTTGAGGAAATCACTTAGCCTTCACTTTCAATTCCTTATTTATAAAATGGAAATAAACTTACAGACTTACCTATCTACATAGGTCATAATAATGCTGTAGGAGGAAATAGAGATATTTAACTGCTTTTAAATTTAAAGCATTGATATTTGAATGATATTAATATGATTTATATAAATGATATATAAATGCTACTGAAAGAGATACATAACTGCTTTGAGTGATTCAAAAGAAAAGTATTTAGAGAGCACTGAGATTTTATCCCACTTAAATAAGTTTTGTGATACAAAGCTAAAAGCAGGAAAGGTTTCATTGAAATAATGAGGAACTGATACCAAAAGCTCAAGTAAAATGAAAATGTTTTAAAAAAGGATGATGGCCTCAAGTACTTCCTCAGTGCAAGAACACTATTTTCTATTAAATTGGCATTCCAAGATGCTCACCTTTCTGACATGAACACTGACAACTGTGTCCATAAGCAAAGGCGGTGAAGAAAGCTGATGCTGCCCAGCTATCAAAAGACGTAGCATCTGGGGTCTTAAAGACTTGAAAGTAAACAAGCAGCCATCTAGCTCAGAAGCAACAAAGCCCACATGGAAGAAGCACACCAGCTTGTGGGATCACAAGATGTCAAAGGGATTAGATATCAGGCTTCAAGAACTAAAAAGCATAACATTGCATGCTCACTTTCCTGATATGATCGCTAAGGACAAATGTGTGCATAAGTTAAAGTGGTGAAGAAAGCTGATGGTGCCCGGCTGCCAAAAGATATAGCATCTGGGGTCTTAAAGACTTGAGTAAACAAATGGCCATTCAGCTCAGAAGCAATAAAGCCCACACGGAAGCACACCAGCCTGTGTGATCATGATGTGGTGAAGGGATCCGGTGTCAGGCATCAAAGAACTAAAATTTTATTATTATTCATGAGGGGGAGTACAGATTGGGGACTCAAAGCCCATCATTAGGTGAGGTGACATGCTCCTGCAGAGGGGTTACAAGGAGGAGATGAGCCAGTTAAGGTAGTGGGTAGTAGCAATGAAATATGCAACCTTCCTCTAGTTCCCAAATGCTGCCTCTCACCCATTATCATGACCCCAATTCTACCACATAAATCCAGCTAGACCAGGAGATGAAGTTGGAAAGATGGGAAACTTAGGATAGATGATCCATCAAGACTAGTAATAGGAGTGGTGGTACCAGGAGAGTGGAGGGATGGAGGAACAGAAAGGGAGAACCAACTTCAGGGATCTACATGTAGCCTCCTATCCGGGACACGGACAAGAGGGATGTGAGTGTTGGGACACATTGGGCAGGGTACAGTATGGAAAAATAACAATTTGTAAATTACTAAGGGTTCAAGGGGTGTGAGGGGGAGGAAGGGAAATATAGGGAGCTAATACTGGGGGCCTGGAGGGAGGGAGGATGTTTTGAGAGTGATAATGGCAATAAGTGTGTAAATGTGGCCTGCATACAATTGATGTTTGTATGGATTATGATGGGAGTTGTATGAGCCCCCAATAAAATGATTCACTTAAAAAAAAGGAGGGGGAAAGAGGAGCTTATACTAAGAGCTCAAGTAGAAAATATTTGTAAAGGAAGATGGCAACATGTGTACAAATATGCTTGATATAAATGATGTATGGAATGCTTTAAGAGCTATAAGAGCCCCCAATAAAATCATTGGGAAAAAAAAGGATGGTGGCAGTATATGTACAAATGTGCTTACCACGATGGATGTATGGATTATTATAAGAGCTGAAAGAGTCCCCAATAGAATGTTTTTTAAAAGAAAAGAATGATAGAAGCAATTAAGTTAGCCTGTCACCATTTTTTAATATGCTGACAGAAGACACAGATGCCTGAGTCAGAAATCAAGAGTTTTATTAGACACAACAAAAGCTGTATCAACATCAACATGGTTGTATCAATTCCCAAAGTCCCAAGTCCCATAGGACAGTGTGGAAGGCTTAGTGACGCCTGCAAATGGAATGGGTTGAATCACAGAGAGAAAGGCTAAACTCGGGGATCCGCTGCTTCTACACAAACCTGTAAGCAAGCTTGTTCTTTTTCTTCAGAGGAGTGGACAACAGAGAAGGAACAGGAGCAACATAGCAACTGCAATGTATTACACCACTTCTCTGGATTCCCAGCTCCGTGAAGTTACTCAGGTGAGAGAATGGCTAGTGCCTATGACTTTGGAACCAACTGCAAACATATAAGCGTGTATGAGACCCATAGAGGACAGTGATCCAATATACAGGACATAATAATAGGAATTGTTTTAATTTTAAGATATGGACATGGTTACTTAAGAACTATGTTTGCAGGTCTAAAAGAAGAAAGTGCAAAGGGGAAATTTTTAAAGCGTGGTCAATGGCCCCTACCTTAGAGAAAAAGAGGTTCACATAAAATTGTCGGGTCCTTTGCTTTTCCATTGCTTAAGTGACCAACTTTTTAAAACCACTTCTTGAACTCCTTGTCCTTAACTGGAGTAAATGTAGTCATTTTAAACTTACTCAAGAAACTGCCACATCACAAAAATAGCCTCAGAATAATGGTTGACTCATATGAACTAAGAACAAGAGAACCGTCAACAGGACTACTGTGAAGTCATTAACGTGAGGCCAACAGTAAGCTTCAGATGGGAAATGACACAGGAGAGGGCATTTGGAAAGGAGAAGCTACAGAGCAAAGAACTAAAATATATATGATACAAGCTTAAAATGCCTGGTATTCAAGAGCCAGATTGAAAACATCACAGAAAAAGCAGGAGGACTCCATATCCTGTTTTCTCTCCTCTACATTGTGAAAGCATGGGTGAGGGCCATGGGTCTGAAATGCATCATTTGCCTGCCAGATGCCCATTATTCTAATTGGATCACCAGCCTCCTCTCTGTCTCACTGACACAAGGATTCCAGGGCTACCCATTTCTTCAGCAGCATTAAAATTTAAGAGTACTACCCATACAATAAGCAATAAATTATTCACGTTGGCTTGTACTCTGCTATGTTCTGTACTGTAGCCCCAGAATAATTCTTCAGCAACCTACTTGAGCGATGTGAAAGAATACTAATACTTAATAGGTTTTTCTCATGCTGGGACATTTAATGTCATACTTCCAGAACATTTAAAGCACTTGCGAATATTTAGTTTAACTGGAAAATCACCATCTTCCCTAAGAATGCTGTCTTAGTAAGCCTATAGATAGAATTGAAAGTTAAAAATAGCTACGCAAAAGTTTTTAAAATGCTACATATACACACACACACGGCTAAGTATGAATGCTGTGAATGACTGAGGTGCTTGGCTGCTAACGGAAAGACAGCTGATTTGAGTCCATCATAAATACCTCGGAAGAAAGGCCTGGTGACCAACATCCCATTGCAAACCCTTGAGAGCACAGTTCCCCTCTGACACACACGTCATCTCCATGAGTTGAATAGACTCGACAGGGGCTGGTTTATATCTGTATATAGCTTATGGAACATTATTAAATATTTAGAGATGCATCAATTCCTTTTTGGTTTTTAGTTTCCATTTCCTAATGTCAGTCTTCATTAATGAGAGAACTCCTCATTAAAAGTTCTAAATATCTACACTTAAGTAAAACATCATGTTACTCATTGCTGCCACATCCAATCCAATTCATAGCAACCTTACACAAACCAAAAAAACCACTGCCGACAAGTCAACTCCGACGCATACAGACCTTACAGAACAGAGTTTTCCTGCTCCTTGGGATTTCAGAGAGTTTAAATCTTTAAGGACGCACATGCACTCATCTTTCTCACAAGGTGTGCTTGATAGGTTTGAATCGCTGACCTTGAAGTCAGCCGTCCAATGCAGTGCCTGCTCTACTACCAAGCCTGCTGTGGAAATAGCTTCAGAAAGTCAGTGAAAGATGTAGCATCTGGGGTCTCAAAGGCAAGAAAGTAAACAAGCGCAGAAGCAATAAAGCCACATGGAAAGAGCACACCAGCCTGTGTGACCACAAGGTGTCAAAGGGAGCAGGTATCAGACACCAAAGAACTAAGAAGAATATCATTGCGTGCCCACCTTCCTGATATGATTACTGAAGACATCTGTGTACATAAGTAAATGTGATGAAGAAAGCTGACGCTGTCCAGTTGTCAAAAGATAGAGCGGCTGGGATCTTAAAGGCTTGAAGGTAAACAACCAGTCATCTCGCTCAGAAGCAACAACGTCCACATGAAAGAAGTACACCAGCCTGTATGACCATGAGGTGTGGAAGGGATCAGGAATCAGGCATCAAAAGCATAAAACCTATATCATTATAAATGAGGGGAAGTACCGATTGGGGACCTAAAGCCCATCTGTGGGTAATGGGACAGCCCCTTCCAGAAGGTTTGCAGGGGTACAGTGTAGCAATGATGAAATATGCAACTTTCCTCTAGTTCTTAAATGCTTCTCCTCTCCCCCTCCACCCCACTATCATGATCCCAATTCTATCTTACAAATACAGCTAGACCAGAGGATGTACACTGGTTCAGATAGGAACCGGAAACATCAGGAATCCAGGATAGATGAACCCTTTAGGACCAGTGGTGAGAGTGGCAATACTGGGAGGGTGGAGGGAAGGTGGGGTAGAAAGGGTGAACCGATTATAAGGAGCTACATATAACCTCCTCCCTAAGGACAACAGGGAAGTGGGTGAAGGAAGACAATGTACAATATGACAAAAATAATAACTTATAAATTATCAAGGTTTCATGAGGGAGGGGGAGCAGGGAAGGAGGGGGAGAATGAGGAGCTGAAACCAAGGGCTTAGGTAGAAAGCAAATGTTTTGAGAATGATGATGGCAATAAATGTACAAATGTGCTTGGCATACAATGGATGGATGTAGGGATTGTGATAAGCGTTGTATGAGCCCCCAATAAAATGATTTTTTAAAGAAAGAAAAAGTGGAACTAAAAGATAGTGAAATTTTTCTGTGAACATAGTAAAGTGCCCTCCTGCCTCGTGTGTTTTTCGAGGTTGTAAGTCTGTACACACTGTAAATCTGAAGCAAACTGCCAGATCTTTCTCCCAAAGATCAGATGTTAGGCTCAAACTTTCACTTAGCAGCTTAGCAGCCAAATGCTTAACCACCATACTAGCCTAGCTCCTCGTGTTAAGGGTGTATTATTTAACTTTTTCTAAAGACAGGGTCATGTTATATGCAACGGATCTTGTGTTGGAGAGAGTTCTGGGCTGCAGACAACAGAATCTGCACGAGCTGGTTCAAGGAAGAAAGGGTTTGCAATGAGTAATAGATTGCGTATGAAATCCTAGGCAAGGTTAGCGACGTAGTTTCTGGGCTCAACTTCCAGAAATAACTCATGTAAAGGTGCTGAATAGACCTCAGCGTCACACTGTCCCAACCAATCTCAGCAAGCTGAGAAAAGAATGATGAGCTTCGCCAACAAAGTGGATGTCTCATGCCTTCCCATGTCCTCAACCTACATTTATTCCAAATGTAAATGTCACACATATGCACATACATGTATACTTGCACATATATATATATAAATGAGGTTCCAAAAGTTCCTAGAAAATGGAGTTAAAAGATAATGGAATTTCCCCACAAACTTTTTGAAGAATCTTCATCTACATGTACATCTATATCTACATATGCATTTACATATCAGATTCTAAGTCAAAAACCCATACAAGAGAAAAGAGACTGGGAAAGTAGACTTTCTGTTTGTTTTTTGAAATACTACATTGAGGTGGTGGAGTTTATATTCTAGAGAACTATAAAAGTATTAAAAAATCTCAAATGATAAATACCCTAAATCATAAGAGTACATTACAAAAAAGTTTCTCATGTTTATCACATGTGAAGAGTTATAGTCGTCTAAAAATCATGTTTTTAATATTTTGTTATTTTGCTTATAATGAGTTTTGGTCTTCATCCTAATTTCTTTCAGGTTGGTTAGAGAATTCATGATAACATGACAGTGCTCAAAGCACAAACCCCAAACACCAAGTCAGCATTTCTTTGGGCCAGCATTCAGTTTGTCATGTGTATGAATTTTTGTTCCACTTTATTCACCCTCTGTCACTGTCTTTCTTAGGGTACTGCCAAAACCTAAATGGAATTTTTTCATGTGTCATATATTCTGTTGTTGTTGTTGTCACTGAACACTTTATCGTACTTTGGATGAAAGTTCACAGAGCAAATTGTTTCCCATTCAACAATTTATACTCATTTCATTTTGTGACCTTAGCTCAATGCAACAACATTCCATGTAAACACTTTTTTTCTGGGTTCTCTGTTTCCTCTAGACTTTTGGTCTGGTATCTTGGAATGTTCTAAAGAGTGTGTTCCTTGTTGATGTAAGTGATCATTTTATAAGCCTGTCTATTGTCCGACTAAAAGTATAAATTGAGGAGTGTGTTTGGTTTCAATTTTGAAAAGTGTCTAAAAGTGTCTTGGGGTTTCCATCAGTCAGGCTGATTTTTCTTTTATATATGCATTCTCAAATTGTGTTTTATAGGTATCTCCCATTCTGTCTAGGATCTTTTATTATGATCCTGATAAGAGTAGTTGAATGTCATAGCCAGGAACCTTCTAGTTCTGATGTCAGCCTTGTGGATGCTATGTTTTGTGTAATTCATTAGTGCTTTGGACTAATTGTAGCCTTCAGCCTTCGTTGTTGTTGTTGTTTATTCATCTTTGTGCCACACAAGGACCATTACTTGTATCTTAGATGGCTGCTTGCAAGCATTTAAACCCCAGTCGCTAGTCATCAAAGTAAGATGTACAGCATTACATCTGCCAAGTAGACTAAGTTATGCCAATTGACCTAGATGACTTCCAAGATGATGGTTATAACTAAGAAATTTGCAGAGTTTTATCCCATTTATGTTCTACTCTACCCCTGGGTATATGCAGGATTGTGCATATAATCAGCTTTACTGCTCTTGCTGCTTTCTCTTGGGTGTGTCCCAGTGTCTTGCTTTGGTCAGCTTGCCTTGGTCAGGTTATGCTGATTTCCCTTCTGTGTAGTAGCCTTTTCCTTCAACGAAGTTAAAAGCATGTCTACTATCTAGCTAGTGACTTTCCCTATTGCTCCTTCCCATCTCGGGTAACCATCAAAAAAATGTTGATAAATATTTTCTTGACTTTTAATAATGGCGGACTCATACATGATTTGCCCTTTTATGATTGACTGTCTCACTTGGCATAATGTGCTCCAGGAGAATCAATGTAGTGAGATGCTTCCTGGATTCACTGCTATTCTTTACCATTGGGAAAGAATTCCATTATATGTGTACTCCATGAGTTGTTTGTCCATTCATTTATGGGCTCTTGGGATGTTTGCATATTCTTGATATTGTAACTAATGCTACAATAAGCAAGGATGTGTTTATGTCTGTTCATGTCACAGCTCTTCTTTCTCTCTGTATACTCCTAGTAGTGGTAATGCTAGATCATATGGCATCTCTATTTCTAACTTTTATAAAGATAGAGATACTGCTTTCCACAGTGGCTGTTCTACTCTACTATCCCATTAGCCATGTAAAGAGTTCTGATCTCTGACGCCCCCACCCCCACCACTACCACCACACACACAAGAGCATCGGTAGCTTTCTGAGGTTGTTTTGCTTTTACTGTGTCACTTACTCTTGATAGATTGCACTCTGGCAAAGTTGGAGCTGTGTTTCGTTTGACAAGCTGTGAAACGATCTATTCTTCTTTAGACAGAGTTGAATCTTTTATAAAAAGAAAGAAAAATAATTCAGAGAAGGGCTTAAGGAAAAATGATAACGATGATGCTCTTCTTTAAATCAGGCCCCTTCAATGCTCCTGATGAAGTTTCTAAGAACAATTTTTATGTGTAACTCAAACTTTAGTCACTTTTGATTTGGTGAATGTTGAAAAGAAAAATCTTCTATATCTGGATTCATGAGAACTTAATGTAATACTAACAGAGCAAAAACTTCTTCAGTGGAAAGAAAATATAATGATAGACAATTAAAACAGTGTGGAATTGGTAAAATGATAAGCAAATAGATAAACTGGGTAAAATTGAAAACCCAGAAATCTATCCATACAAACAAGTCCAACTGATTTTTTTATAAAAGTACAAAGATAATTCAATAGAGAACAGTTATTCTTTTAAATAAATGGTTCCATACAAATGGATATCCATGTACAAAGATAGATAGATTAGATCAATAGATGATAGGTAGATAAATAGATAAACCTTGACACATACCTTACACCTTATATACAAAATCAACACAAAATGAATTAAAGAACAAAAATGAAAATGTAGGGAAGAAAGCATTAAAGAGTATCTGATAAAACTAGATTTGGCAATGACTTTCTAAAAAGATGTTAAAAACTTAATCTATAAAAGAAAATATTAATAAATTGAAGTTAATTAAAATGAAGTAGTTTGCTCAGCAAAAGACATTTCGTTAAGAAAACATGCAAGTCATAACACAGGAGAATTATGGAAAATTTCAGATGAATGTGGTGTATCTTATAATTCCAGGAAATATGGAAGTGCTAAATAGTGTTGATAATAATGACAAGAAATAGGTGCGTTAGTCCAGGTGGACTAGAGAAACAAATTCACAAACACGCACATGTATATGAGGAGAGGTTTATATACAAGAGGAATAGAACATTGAGAAAGCATCCCAACCCAGTCCAGTCCAAGGTCATAAGTCTGATATTAGCCTATATGTCTGATAACAGTTTATAAAATCCCCTTCTGACTCAGGAAGCATATGCAATGACATCAGGACAATCTCAGGCCAGGGGATTCAGAGTCTTGTGTGTCCAGCAGCAGTAGAAACATCCCAGCACTGACAGGGGTCTCCCCGTGGTTCCTCATGTCCAGAGCTCAGGGTCCATCAGCAGTATCCATTGGCGGTAGAAGCATCTCAGTCCTGGCAGGGGGTTCTCTGTGACTTTTCCTGCTTCAGAGGTCTGGTTCCATCAGGGTAAACTTATGTGGCTTCTCCTCTGGCTCCTCCAGTTGCTAGGACTCAGGGTCTATGCTGCCATCTTGTCTTGTCCATCGAGTGTCTCCAAGAAACTGAATCAAATCTCTCGCCACCAATGGGGAAATAGCACGAGACTTCCAAGAATTCTCAGGAGAAAGTCATGTCCACACAGAGGCCTCATTGGCTAGCTCCAGATTGACAGGCTAGACTCCACCCCTACACTCCCAGTGCTGAAATTGACACAGATCAGTGACTGCCACAATAGGTCTGTCTAAAGAACACAGGAGTCGGCTCTTATGAGCTCCTGGTGGCCAAAATTGGAGCAATTTAAGTAATATAATAAAGAATTGTGGTTGTTCTGAGGTGCCATAGAGCCAGATCTGACCCACGGTGACCATATGCCTACCAAGACAATAGACTGACTGGTCCTGCGCCATCCTCACGCTCGTTCCTTTGGTAGATCCCATTGTTGCAGCGATCATGCCATTCCATCTTATTGAGGGCCTTCCTCTCCTTTTCTGCCCCTCGACTTTACCAAGCACAATGTTTTTTCCAGGGACTGGTCTCTCTGGATAACATATCTAAAGCATATAAGATGAAGTCTTCCTATGCTTGCCTCTAAGGAGCACTCTAGCCATACTTCTTTCAAGACAGATTGGTTTGCCAATTTTCTTCAGTCTTTCTTATTCAGTGTCCTGCTTTCTGGTGCACAGGAAACAATGGAAAATTCCATAGCTTGGATCAGGTGCACTTTAGTCCTCAAAGTCTAAAGAGGTCTTAGGCAGCAGATTTACTAATGCAGCACATCTTTTACTCGATGCTTCCAGGAGCGTTTGTTGTGGATCTAACCAACATGAAATCCTTGACAACTTCAGCCAGTGTTCATCTGGGTAGACCAGAGAGACAAATCCAAAGACAATCATTTGGATATGGGAGAGCTTCGTGTCATAGAGCAATTACATATTGAGGGGACATCCCAGTCCAGTGCAGATAAAGTCCCTAAGTCTGATAATAACCCACATATCTGATACTAGTCTATAAATTCCTCTTCAGACTCCACAGCACATGCAATAATGTCGAATTTAGGAAGATGACAGGTCAGTGAGTGAAACGTCTTGTGGATCCAGTGCTGGTAGAAGCACCTCAGTTCTGGTGTGATACTCCTCAAACTTTCTGAGTGTGACTCCTCATGTCTTGTCAACAAGAAGGTAAAGCAGAGAGAGTGTGTACCACCTGCAGGAAGGAATTACTCTTGCTCCCAGAATCCTCAGGAGAAGATCATGCCCACACAAAGGTCTCATTAACTATATAATAATTGACAGGATAGACCCCACCCCTTCACTCTGAATCTCAGAATGATGCAGTTATGTAACTAACACAATCCCTACCTTTATTTATCGAGTTGACATGAAATTATGTAACTACCACAAACCTTTTCTCCATTTATCAAGATGTTACCTATTGATCCATTTGAAAGGATTTTTATCTTCTTTATATTGATTTGTAATCCATACTGAAGACTGAAATCCTTGATCTTCATCAGCAAGTATTTCAAGCCCTCCTCTCTTTCAGCAAGGAAGGTTGTGTCCTCATGTATCTCATGTTGTAATAAGCATTCAGTGCTGCTTGAATTTCTTCCTTCAAGACCATTGCCCCTTGCTCACGTGATACCTTCTGAAATGGCTGGATGTTGACTGGTTCTTTTTGATACAGTCACTCTGTGTGTTCTTTCCATCTTTTTTGGATTTTTCCTGCATCATTCAACATTTTTTCCCTACAATCTTTCAATATCTCCCTGAAAAGACAAGAAACAGACTACGACCAGACATCTGGTCTGGTTCAATGTTTATCGCAGTGCAGTTCACAATCACTAGGAGTTGGGGGGAAAAAAACCTAGCTTTTCATAAATAGATGAATGGACTAAAAAACTCTGGTATGCACAAGGGGTACTCTGCATCCTTAAAAATAAGTGATAAATGCATGAAGCACATGGCCACTTGGGAAATGTAGGAGGAAATTAGGCTTAGCAAAGTAAACCAAGCACAAAAGGACAAGTAAACATGAATCCACTGGAGCAAAGAGGAAATCCAAAAGGAGCATAGAGGGAAAGCTACTAAATGCATAAATTCATCATAGTGGGACAAGAGGAAAGGAAAAGGAAAAGAGGAAAGAAATAGGAGACACAGGGTATTTACAGAGGTCAAAATACAGGCATGTGCATATGTAAATATATTTTTATATAACAATATTGAAATAAGATCTATGTATATATATTACATGTTAAATATTAAGGTAGTGGATGACATTGGGCCTCAACTCAAGTCCTTCCTCAACACAAGAACACTTTGTTCTAATACCTAGGCACTCTGTGATACTCACCTTCCCTTCATGATCGCTGAAGACACATGGGGTGCATAAGCAAAGATGATGATGAAAGCTACTGATGCCTGGCTATCAAAAGACATAGCATCTGGGGTCTTAAAAGTTTGAAATTAAACAAGTGGCCTTCTAACTGAGAAGCAAGAAAATCCACATGGAAAAAGCAGACCAGTCTTTGTGATCATGAGGTGTTGAAGGGATCAGGTATCATGCATCAGAAAACCCGGAACAATCATATCAATATGAATGATGTGAAACATAGAGTGGAGACCCAATGCCCATCTGTAGACAATTGGACATCCCCTCACAGAAGGGTCACAAGGAAGAGATGAGCCAGTCAGAGTGCAGGATAGCATCGTTGACACATACAAATTTTCTCTAGTTCCTTAATGCTTCCTCCCCCCACTACCATGACCCTTCTGTGAGGGGATGTCCAATTGTTTTGATCCCTCCCATTTAAGATGTTGCCTTTGGATTAAAGTCAATGTCATCTTGTCAGTGCTGTCCAGTCAATTTCAATTCACAGCAATCTTGTGTCAGAGTCAAACTGTCCCCACAGGGTTTCTGGACTGTGGTCTTCCCATAGGTAGAACTCCGGGTTTTCTCCCCCAGGGTGTGTTGAAACTGCTGCTTTTTCAGTTTGTAGCTGAATGCTTAACTGTTTGTGCCAACAATGTTTCTTGTGGCGATGTCATAACCACAGAAAACATTGACTTTTAGAAAAGCTTAATGCCCAAGGATGATGAATACGTGTTTGTAATGCAACACTTTATTCCTTAGGATACTCTGAAATGCTTTATATATTAAAATGTTTAAAAATCAATACCCCTTTTCATTTTACAGCTGGTTTACAAAACATATTACATCCTTTAGAGGCTAAAAAAACAATAAAATGCAAATCCAATTTACCTTAGCATATTAAAATTTTAAGAGATGCAGAAAAGGTCCACCTAATCTCTTAGGGACAAAAATCCATAGCTGCATAATGGATTGCTAAAGTTAGTTCAAAGATTAATAAATTAAAATTACAGAAAACATTTTAATAGGCTGAATAGATTTATATTCAAAATCAATGGTTGGTCTCAAAAAGCATGCCTCAAGCGAATAGTACACATAGTAGGTGCTCAAAAATTAATATTTCTTTTTTTAATGTGTGGAAATAAATTCAAGATCTACTACCCTGGCCTAAAAGAAGATGAACATAACTCAGCTATCTCCAGTTGCTCCTTTTTGTCTAAAACCCTAAGATTAAGACAAGGATTAAGAGGGCAGAAAAGTAAGGACATTGTTGTCATACTTTCTTATAATGGTAACTTGTATATGCCTAAAATGACTGAACAAAAGTGCAAACCTTCAATCTATAATAACATAAGAAAAACACAACTGGAATAATAATATATCAGGAGGAGGAAAAATGTCAAAAACTTGTTTTTACCTCCGTAAGATTTTCTTGGCTTCTTAGTTTAGGTTGAATGAACAACAGTGCTTTCAGCTTTTCAAAATCTCTGTGCTGAAAAACAAAGTGTATTTACATTTAATTCATTTTATCTGTCCCCTTGGACACAGTTTCTTCTAAAAATTTGGAAAGGATTTATAGCCCAGGGAACCTGAAGTGTTATGTTTGTGTAATATTGACTTTTACTTGGCATGTAGACCTTATTGAAATAACATTAAGAAACAGACTTGTTTAAAACAACTGAAGCACTAAGCACGGAATTCACCAGTTGTGTAATGAGTAGACAAGCTTGATTATAACCAAGACAGCGGGATGACGACAATAAATTAAGTGTTGTTTGCTGGATGGAGGGCATGAGTCACCCCATGAATGTAGTCTTATCTCAGGTTAACTCAGTTGAATAAGGGTCACACTCAGCAAACTTAAATAGATTCCTTTTACTTAAACAGGCACACCAACAGTTGTTATCTCCTTCTATCTAGAATATTCCACTTGAAAACAGTATCACCAAGGCCAGAAGCTATGCCTCAAGCTAAAATTCAAGTTCACTTGAATTTACGAATCCCAATAAAATGTCTTTTGGTGAATTTGGATCGTAAGACAAAGGAACCAAATTCAAAAAGTAAAGATGCACCCTGTTTCTTGCTATCACTTTTCCTCTTCGTGTCTCATGAAGACCTGGCACAGATTTAAATCTGATACAGATTTAAGACACACCTACACTTATCCTGGTTATTTCCTTGCTCTTATAAATAATGGTAACTTACTGCACATCAAGCACCATTTCAAGTACTTTCTATATGTAGATTCACTTGTGTATGTCTGACAAGGACAGAAGTGTATCATTTGGGGCTTCCTCTTTAAAGAAGAAACTCTTGGGACTATTTAATCTCTCTATGAAGTACACACCTAAAGTTGATGAGTTTAGCTCTTTTGGTTTTTAGTAGCTGTATATTTTTAAAGGAATGAGTGATGGCGAAAGCATAGCCTACCCAAAAGATAGAAACTCACTGCTGCTGAGTTGATTCCGACTCATAGAGGCCCTGTAGGACAAGATAAAACTACCCCTGGGGGTTTCTGAGATGGGGACTTTTTATGGGAGCATAAAGCTTCAAGCCTCTTCTTCCTCCTGAGGAGCACCAGGTGTTTTCAAACTGCTGACCCTGACCGTTTGGCAGCCCAGTGCAGAAGCCCCTGAGGCCAAGAGGCTTCCTCCCAAAAGCTGAAGCAAGTGATGCTGCAGCACAAGCTCCTTCAGTCAAGGACGTTGCTGTTGCCTACAGCCTGCCTACCTACCACGGAAACGGCACTGTGCAGTGTAAGGCATCTGGCAAGTTCTAGCCATGTTCTTCACATGAGATCATGAGAATGAAAAGTTTAACCCTCTACGGTCACTAGGAGCAAAATCAACTCAGTGATGGCAGCGAGTTTAATTTCATTTCATTTTCTGTAACCCTATAACACCCACCAAGTATTGCCATCAACCAAAAGAGAGTTCTTATTGACATGGTAAACAAATAACAATTTGTACCAAACAGAGAAGCATGGACCTTTTTGGGGGGGAATGTCAATTCACTTTCCCAAATATGTAGAAATTTAGCTCTCATAAGCACAATGGACCATAACTTTCTGATATACGTTTTTCTCTGTGATATATAGGGAAAATATATATATAAATAATAAGTTCTAATTATTTTTCATATTGACTATGTTAAACTATTAAACAAATAGACAAAGTCATTATCACCATGAAAGGAAACTAAAACCTCGATATGCATATACAGTAAAGAGAGAGGGGGTTTTTTTTGGTTTTTTTTTAGTTAGAAATTGAAGATTCAATAACCTTGGGAGTAGACTTCATTAGCCATTTGTTTATTTATTACCTTTCCATAATTTCTAAGTTCCTGTGCCACTTTTACTCCAATTAGGAGTGAACTGAAACATTTTCTTTTCTGATTAGAAAAATAACATCCATATACATTTCCATTTTCATTTTTCTCCTCTGCAAGACAACGTGAGAAAGATGAAGCCATCTGCTCCCATCAGGATGTTCAGCCTTGGCCCCCCCGGGAGTCAGAATCATCTCCAGGACAGTGGGTTTGGATTCTCCCGTGTACATCACCATGTTTTAATTGCTGCACATACTCTATTGCACGATACAACATATACGTTTCCCCAGTCACCCGTCAGTACCCACCTGAGGCATCACCGCTTCCAAGAGGTCATCCCTGTCTTCCTAAGTCGGGCTTTAGCCCTCTCTTGCCTTGTTATAGCCCTGTTCCTAGCACTGAAGTCAAGAATGCTCAGTTGACTGTCTTTTTTCCTAAATTGTAAGCTATCTCAGGGCAGGGCCCATCTAGAGCTGATCAATTGTTGCAACCTGGGACCTGCTCCAGTGGTTGGCAGAGATATTCAATAAGGGTTGTTCTACACACACACACACACACACACACACACACACACACCACCCTTTTGGTCTATTAGCAATACTAGGGGGAACATCGTTACCATTCAAATCTGTGCATTTGTCCAATCATCCCCTGTGGGATACAATTCTGAAACTAGAATTGCAGAGACAAACCGTGCATTTTAAACCTTACCATCATCCTGCCCTCTGAAGTCCTGTAGAATAGGGTGACTTGTTTCCTCGGGTCTCTGAAACTCTAAGCATCACCCAATAGCTTGTTGTTATTTAACACTTCATATAGCTAGTGGAGATTTCATTCCAAAGCTACCATTTTAAAAGCTATTCTAGACTCGCTAACTTTACAATGAAGGTTCCAATAATGTTACTAACCAAGTGACATTTGGAAAAATGGCTCATGTTGAATGACAAGTCTGTAGCCGAATGATTCTTTGCAGTCAAGTGAAACCGTGCCCATTCTGCTGCTCGACTCTTCTCAATGTGCCTGAAGGAAAGACAACATAAATGTAAGTGTAGATGCACAGGGAAATCTCGGTGAGAGACACTTGGTAGAGAAACCAAACTAACCTGGAGATCAATTTTCCGAACTGATTGGAGTAGAACATACAGCCTGAGAATCTTGGAGGAAATGCTTAAGGACACTTTCAAAGAAGGAGAAGAAGAAATAAAGCTGGGAATTGACTGCTGACACATTGGCACCTCGCTTCGTCTGACGAGGTAGGGATGTACTCTTTCTAGTTCTTCTGCAACAGCATTGACTCTTGTCTCTGCCCGCTACAATGCTGACTCGTATCCCAAACTGGGTGTGTGCAAGTCAAACTGAGATTCTTCTTGTCTTCCCACCAGGGCATTTATTTTCAGATCCAGGCCAAGATGCTCTATCTACCTCTGTGTCCAATACGGAAGTAAGTACAGCTAGTCCAAAGTGAGGTAGATTGTAAGTGTAAACGATTCTCTGTGATTTGAAGATTTAACATGAAAAAAAGGGAATATCAAATATCTTATTAAAAATCTTTATATATGGGCCTGAGCCCCGGTGGTGTAAGTGTTTGAATGCGGACTGCGGCCCGTGGGCTTGGCGGTTCAAATCCAGCGTCGGCTTTCAGAACCACAAGAGGGCAGTGATACACCCCCCCCCAAAAAAAAAAACTTTATATGTGAGGGAGGTTTAAAATGTCCCCAGAAAATCCCATTATCTTTTAAAGATTTTTTTTCACACAAATCTTTTAAAGTTCCCCCAACCCAGATACTTATATGTTGAAATGATATGCATTATATGTATTATATGTATATGTATGAAATGCTGTATTAAGAATATATTCAATTGAGGGCTGAGCCCCAGTGGCGTAGTGATTGTGCACGGGACTGCGGCCCACTGGGTTGGAGGTTCAAATCCAGCAGCAATGCTGGGCCTCCTGCTCCCACCACCAGAGGGCAGTGATGAAAAAAAAAAGAATATATTAAATTGGCTGTCATCAGGTCGAGTCTGACTTAGAGAAACCCTATACATGGTTTCTGAGGCTTTGCAAATCTTTAGGGGAGCACACAGCCCATCTTTATTCTGTGGAGTAGCTGGTGCATTCAAACCTCCAAACTATAAGTTAGCAGTTCAACTCAATGCCACCAGGGAAGCCTAAAAACAAATTCGTCTGTTTCTTTTTTAAATGTGACTCCTAGAAAAATTTAATTTATACATATGGTACTCATTCCTTGCTTATAATTCTAGAAGATAGAGCTGGAACAAAACCGTTGAGATAAAAGTTGACATTATGAAGTTAATCATGACACTGAATGGGTGTCCAAGTGACCCACTGGAAAAGAACAGAAAAGGCAGCAAGGGAATTCTGGGAACTGGACTTGGTCTGGACTCTGGGGAGTCAATGCAGGGGGCAGACAGGAATGAGTGCATGAATTGAGATGGACTACAAACCAAAGTAAAGAAAACAGTACTTGTGACAATAATTAGTTTGTTTTTGAAGATGTGCACAACAAAAACATACATCAATTCAAGTTTCCACATGTACAAGTCAGCGACATTGATTATACTTTTTGAGCTGTACAAACATTCCTGCCCTCCTTTTCTGAGTGGTTCCTTCCTTATTGACATAAATTCCCTGCTCTAAAGTTCCTGTCTAACCATTCCCGTCGCTGTAGCTAGTTTGAGTGTGTATACAAAGCTCATAAAAAAGCATGGTGTGTGAGGAAGACATTCTTTATTAGTTAAACCAAACCACTGTTTTATTTTAAGATGACCGTGGTACACCACCTTTGTGGAAAGAGATATAACACTACCTCAAACAACAGGGAATAGGAATCCCACTCTGCTGGGTTTATGCCCTAAAGAAGTAAGAATCACTGCATGAACAGACATGTGTGATCCTATGTTCTTTAAGTATGGCTTACAAAAGCAAGAAGTTGGAAACAGCCAAATACCCAACAGTAGAAGAGTGGATGAAGAAACTTTGGTACATACACACCATGGAACATGTTGCTACAAGGCAATGGTAAAACCATGAAATCACCTCATGGCATGACTGAACCCAGAGAACATCAAGTCGCATGAGGTTAGTCAATCGCCAAAGGACACAGAGTAGATGAGACCACTACTGAAAGGTGTGTTGGTCTGGGTAGACAAGAGAAGCAAATCCAGGGAGACACCCACATGTCTAAGAAAGAGCTTTCTACACAAGAGCAGCCGAATGTTGAGAAAGCGTATCAGCCCAGTCCAGATCAAGTCCATAAGTTAGACATTAGTCCATATGTCCAATACCAATCTATAAAGTCCTCCTCAGACTCACGAAACACATACAATGACACTAAATGCAGGAAAATCACTGGGCAGTGGGTGGAAAGTCTTGTAGATCCAGCGGCATTATAAAGCATCTCAGCACTAGCAGGGGTCTCCATGTGGCTCCTCTAACTTAGGGTACTAGGTAGTTCCATATGTCTTGTCAGCTGT
This sequence comes from Nesogale talazaci, assembly GCA_004026705.1. Classification (NCBI taxonomy): domain Eukaryota; kingdom Metazoa; phylum Chordata; class Mammalia; order Afrosoricida; family Tenrecidae; genus Nesogale; species Nesogale talazaci. The sequence continues at coordinate 21,722 of PVJH01006845.1, forward strand.
AATGTCTCCCAGGGAGTGAGCCTGCCTCCTGCCTCCAGAGAGCTATTTATCTCCTTGGCAACCCCCAAGTGAGGTCATCAAGCTATGACAGGCTAAACTCCACTCCTTCACTCTTTATCCCTTTTAAATAGCAACAAATTATATAACTATCACATAAAGATTAAAACCAAACCAAGACTTGCCTACCAAAGAGAATAGATAGCAGAGGTTCCCAAGAGAGGGTAGTCAAAGGTGGGGAGATAAAACAATGGAGTAGAGAAGGTTGACTTGGTAACAAATCAGAATGACCGAGTGGTTTAAGACACTGCATTCAAATATTGACTTGGGTGACAGGGGGTATGGAAGTCTATATGAGAGAGAAGAGAAATCAAGGTGGAAAGATAATATAAAGAAGCGGGGGGGGGTGCTGATGAGTGGCTTGAACTATTGAATGCAGTGCTGAAATGTGAGCCCACCACCACCTGATTCATAGACACACACACACACACACACACACACAAAATCATTTAAAAAATACTTCAAGGGATATTTTTTATTTAAGATTCAAAGATAATTTTAAGACAGTAGTCTCAGAGATTCATTCAATCTCCATGGATCTAGAAAATCTGAATTCTTTGAGAATTTGAAATTCTGTTTTGTATTTTCTCAAAGAAAACAGTATTTCATATGTCAAATTATCTATATTTTTACTCATTATGCTAATCCCCTTTTTTCTTTGCCAGGGCCTTCAATAACACCTCAGAGCTTTTTAGCCATGTCTTAACGGAGCTACCAGGCATCCACATGAACCAGAGGGCTAAAATGGTAAGACTGTGTGCCCCACAACCCTGTGGCAATAAGAGAACCAAAGTCCACCAACCAAACTCACTTCTTTTGTGTCAATTCCAACTCATGGGACAGCACTGATTCTGTGGGTTTCTGATACCAAGGGACAGAAATCAGCTGTCCGCCCTATTAAGGTATCTCCTGTCTAGTGCCATCCTTGAAGATCTAGGTCTTGATGTTCAGGTTTTGGGGGGAGTTGTCATTTTGGTTGTGATATCAAGGCTAGTGCCATTTCCTTCATGTTTCCTTTCCAAAAACCAAACTCACTGACACCGAGTGGATTCTGACCCATTGTGACCCAATAGGTCAGAGTAGAACTGCCCCTGTGGGTTTTCTGAGTCTGTAAGTATTTATAGGCACAGAAGGCCTCATCTTCTTCCCACAGAGCAACTAATGGGTTTGAACCACTATCCTTAGAGTTAGCAGCTCCATGGGAAGCCCACTGCATCACCCAAAAAACCCACTGCAATCAAGTCAACTCTCAAAAACCATTTAGGGCAGAGTAGAAATACTCCCTATGTTTCCATAAACTACCTCCGCTTTGACAATATCATTGCACTATTTGAATCCAGAAGGCAAATCATGAGTAGAAATAACCTTCTAGGTCTTTGCTGTTCCTTGACCTAGCTTCAAAATGTAGCCCTTTCAACCTTGCCACCTTCTGATTTCCATAAAGAAAATGGTTTCCCTTCAAGATTACTCTGCACAGCTGGTTTCGAGGAACAATTCCTTGAGCTCACCAGTATAGAAACCTTCATTGAAAGCCCAGGCTGCCCCAATGCCAAGGTGTGCCCGCAGCTCCTCTGAATTTGCCATACATTTGAAATCTGGTCCTTAAATGACACAGCTGTTGTCACAGAGTCCGGCTTGATCACCATCCATTTCCCAGGGAGTAGATGTCAGCCTGACCCCTAGAAGTTACTTCAGTGTCTTTCTGGAACCTGTCCCACAAAAATGCCTTGTGCTCAATGACCGAAGCGCTTGACCTTTAAGGTCTTCTTCGATCTTTGGTTGCTATAACAGAAAGCAGACAGTGCTTAGTTATCACTAGCCCTGGTAGAAGGCTCCGTAAAGGAGCAAAATAAACTTTTGAAAGTGCTGAATATTTTCCTGACTTAGAATGTGGTGATGGCTTACGGGTGTACACTTATGTCAGAGGAGCCAGTGACGAAGTCCCACTTGCATGTGGAAGACCCAGGTTCAACTCCTGCCAATGTACCTCCTGAGCAGCTGCCACCTGTCTTATCAGTGGACTCTTACAAGTGGCTATAATGCCAAATAGTTTCCAGCAGAGATTCTATACCCAGAAGGGCCAAAAGAGAAGGGCTCTAAATCTGCTGCCTACAATGAGCCAATGAGCACTCTCTGAATCACAACCATCAGACCCTTTAGGACCCACTACAGCCAAGCAATTGTCCAAGATCAGGGTCCCTAGAAACAGAGCCAGAGATAGGGACGTTGCTGCAAGTGAAGTCTCGAGGTTCTCGGGTGACAATGATAAGAGATTTGAACATAGGACTGGAAAAGGGGCAAAGCCAGGCAAAGATATAGTCCAGCCACAGTCCAGCCCAGCCAGTCAGCAGGAGAATGAGCACCGCTGCAGAAGTTGTTCCCCCAGAAAAGAGGCAGGCAGACCCAGAGCACCCCGTGAAAGTCATCCTTAGCTGTGACCACACCTGAGAATCTTGAGGTATAACCCCCTGGGCATTTCCTGGTCAGACAGCTACCACCTCGGAGAGAAATCCTTGAAATAAGAGTGCCTCTGTGAGCTGTTGACAGCCTACACCTACAGGGGGCACCTCGCTGCTGAACGGTTGAGGTTAGAATTCAGCTTTATCACTTGCTAGCCTGGTAACCTTGGAAATATCACTTGTTTCCTCATCTATAAAATGGGGCTAACAGAGTCTGCTTCACATGCTTCAATAATTCAATAATATGCTAAAGCCCTCATGGTAGTGTTTCACATGGAACTAAATATTACATATGTATTATGTTATATTATATATAGTGTCCTGTTAGGTTCCATTGAACCAGCTCCACCCCTTCACAATCCTGTGCACAGTAGAACGAAAAACACTGCACAGTCTTATGCCATCCTCACAATTGTTCCTATGCACAATTGTGCCTGTTATTGCAGTCACTGTGTCCACCACCTGGTTGAGGGTCTTCCTCTTTTTCCATCAAAAGAAGAAGCATGATGTCCTTCTTCTCCAGGGACTAGTTTCTCCTGACAACATGTCCAAAGTGTGTATACTAAATTCACTTAGAAAAGCGCTTGGCCCGTGGTAAGTTCTCCGTAAATCTAATGAATTCATTGTGATTGCTATTACTGTCTCTTCAGAGGTACCCACCCCTTGTCCAGGTGCTACCCAGGAGCCCTACAGAGCTAGACCGAGCTGCTTCCAGAGTCTCTCCTCCCAGCCACCTATGCTCTTCCTCCCTCCAATGACAACTGAGATGTTTGCCCCAACACTGAATGTGAGGACAATCTAATGATTCCACATAGAGGTGACCATCTCGATGGATCCACATCCATCCTCCTTCCTGTCTGCAAGGTCTGTCTTCTTTGTTCTTGAGGGATCAGCTGTATGGGTCTGAAGCAGCAGACAGTCAGCTGCCATAGAATGAACTCTGACTCATGGCAACCGCCCTGGGTCAGGGGAGTGCCATGTGTGCTCAGCACACATGGATGTTCAGCAGCTGAGATTTTTCAGGTCAGGCCTTTCTTCCTCTGGTTGGTTTCAACCCAAGTGTCCTAACTCTACTCACTACCAGGACCTACGAGAAAGACGTCTTTGCTTTAAAGTCCATGCTCCAAATGAACAAGTGCCCCCACCAAAGCCACTGCCATCCAGTCAATTCCGACTCATGGTGTCACCCCCTATTCAAGGTTTGCAAGGTTTTAGTCATCTTGGGAGCAGACAGCAGTGGATGGGTTTGAACTGTGGTCCAATGCTGCCATGCAATGCCACCAAGATTCCTCCAGTGTCCCATAATACTAGCTATTTCCCTCCCTTGATTCTTTCTCTCTCCCTTTCTTTGTGACACATGTCTGCTGATCTATCTCTCCCCTACCCCAAGACTATCAGTTACATTTCTCCCTAAGTTTCACTTTTCTTTAAGCTTAGTAGTGTCTTGCTTCTGTTTTAGGGTACAAAGAGACGCCGATTTCAAATATAGTTTCAGGAGAACATTGCTACATCTTAAAAGGGACAAAGACACATAGACATACAAAACAAAATTCTCCCCTCATCTGGGCTCTCTGACAACAGCTATGAAAACAGAATATTCCTCAAGCAAGTGAATATCCCCAAGAAGTTACATCCATACTTGGAACAACACTTAAAATCAAAATACCTTAACATACATAGTCTCTGGTCTTTGAACCCTGGAGGCAAACATTGGAGGCAGGGTGACCCAGTGGCACATGTGGGGCCGCCAACCACAAAATAAGCAATTCAATACTCCCAGCAGCTCCTGTGAAAAAGATGAGACTTTCTACTCCTGTGAGGAGTTAGTCTTGGAAACCCACAGGGGCAGGTCTACCCTGCCCTCTCCTACAGGGTCACTTTGAATTGGAATCAACTTGAAGGCAGTGAGCTTTGCTTTCTTTTGTTTGTTTGTTTGTTTGTGTGTTTGTGTTTGGGCGGCATAGTGGGTTCTGCACTGGCTGGCAGTTTGCTTGCATTCTTGTTCAAGTTTGTTTTGCAGGGAACCCCCTGGGTGATCCTGGGGATCTGTCTCCTAGTTAGGGGGTCAAATTGACTTCTCTGTCTGATTCACACCGGACTCATGAGGCTTGGGCGGGTCAAAGTAAGGAGGCCTGATTCAAGGCATGAGAGGCCTTGAAATATGTCTCTTAAAGGAAATCCAGCAAATGAGAGGAGCTGGCCTTGCTGCCATCGCTGGTTCCCCGACGGTTCTGGAGAAGTAGCTCCGGAGTCCAGCTGCCTGTGGGACCAGGAGTGTCCCGCCACCTCCCATGGGAAAGTAGTTGGGAGAGCCCTTCCCTCCCCCACCCCCCTCGGCGATTACCTTTTCCCGTAGAGGGTCAGTCCGCAGACATGCGCCAGGAGCCTGGCCGCCCGCCGGAGCCTTCCCCTCGGCCCTGCAGGCTGCCGCCCAGGGGTGCTGGGGGTGGGAGGGGTGGGTGACTCCGGGGCCTCCATGGCCACCTGGACACCTGCGGGCTCTGGGGCTCTGGTCCCTTGGGGAGCTAGTGGCTGAGGCCGGGGCGGGGTCCGGGGGCGGGTCCCGGGCGGGCCGTCTGGGGGCCCTGCCCCTGTAGGAAGGCCCTGCAGCTCTGCTCCCAGGCAGGGAGGGGCTGGGCCTCACGTCGTCAAAAGCGTGTTTACTGCAGGCGTAGAAAGTGCGCGCGTGGAGGGGGTAATGGGAGTGGTGGTGTTTGAAATCTCGTGTGTGTGTGTGTGTGTGTGTGTGTGTGTGTGTGTGTGTGTGAAACAGATAGGAATACAGTGTAGAGGGGTAGATTGTCATATTTGCATACCAATATTGGGCTTCGGATGTCATGGAAACGCACTCCCTGGCCCTGGGCAGTACCTCTCAGTCACTCTGACTTGAATTGGAGAAGGAGGGGGGGGGGGGGGGGGGGGGGGGGGGGGGGGGGGGGGGGCTGGTTGGAGGGAGCCCCTCGCAGTGACGCTGCAGGGGGACTGCTCTTCAGTGTAAGTGGGAGAAGCGCTTCTTCTGAATGAATCCAGGGGTCGCTGGTCCCCAGGTCAGCACGAGAAGAAGGCTCCACGAATCCTGCCCCTCCTTTTCCTCAGAAGGAAGGAAGTCGATGGACTGCATCTGGATTCTCTGGGAGGAAACTTGGGCGGACTGGAGGACAAAGAGAAAACTGAACTAGAATCCTGAGGTGCAGCCAACGTCACCTCCTCTACTTTGGCTACAGGAAAGAAGGCGCCGACGGTTCAGAGTCCTACACGTTCTTTAATTTTAAGTTAATAAGCCGTTGTCTCCTGGAAAGGGGACAATGTTTGTTTGTTGTTTGTTTGTTTGGGTTTAGAAGTGGGGTGGGGTTTCTACCTAGCATAAAATAGGAACCCTGGTGGCATAGTGATTACTTATCGGCTGCAATCCAAAGGTCAACAGTTCAAAACCACCAGCCGCTCTGTAAGAGAGAGATGAGACTTTCTACTCTAGTATAAGAGTTACCATTTGTGAAATTCTCAGGCGGCAGTGCCACCCTGCCCGATAGGGTCGCAGTGAGTGGGTACGACCCGATGGCAGTGAGTTACCTAGTATAAAATCACCCCGTTTGCATTAAGTGCCCTAAGGAAAGAAGTTAAATACTTTCTTAGTTGTGTACACGCTCTTTGGATACTGCAAACCTTAAACTCTGCGCCGCGGAGGGAAATGTTGGGGGTTTGGGCCTACCCGGAAACGTATGGGCTGGGTGGGGAGAGGAGTGGAAGGGCTGGACCCGACCTCTGAAAACTCCGCTGTTGGAAGACTGGTGGGGCAGTTTCATTCTGATAGAATGGACTTCAAGGCAATCGGTTAGTTTTTTATAAGTAGTCACAAGGTGACCAAGCAACGGTCACCTCATGAAGGAACTGAGGCATTTAATACCCTCCATATTATTTATAGTTTCATTCCACTAGAAAGGCCCCCACAGTGAATTATATCAAAAATATATGGAACTATCTATGGTAATAGACAAAAGTTGGAAGAAAATGCAAGTGGAGGAGGAGTTTGGCTTTGGTGTTTTTTTGGAGAGAAGGTGGTGAGGAGGTTTAAAGATTTGTGAAGAGATAGTTGTCATTTGGAAGACCCCCAAACAGAGAGGGCAAGCACAAGCATGTCATCGTCTAGCATCGGTCAGACGCACTGGTCACTAGGGCATTACCTGGAAATCAATTTAATTGCCCAGAGGTTTTTTTCTTTTTAGATTTTCAGTACAGAAGTAATAAATATTAGGTGTGTAGTTTTATGGTGTCTCAGATTAGTGGTTTAACATGTTCTTAAGATTTTTTTAAAATAAACTAGGTAAGATCATATGCATAAGCTTTTTGATCTGCTATATTTTTCCCAATAAAATATGGAGTTTCATTCCTTTCTTTTGGTGTAAGTGGCGTAGTGGTTAATGTGCTGAAATGCAATCTGCACAGTCCACAGTTTGAAACCACCCGCCACTCTCTTAGAGAAAAACAGGGTTGTCTCTTCCCGTTAATAGTTACAGTCTGCGAAAAACATCAGGGGGTGTTGCTATGCATTCGCGTTGACTCGATGGCAATGAGTTTGGTGAGAATTTTTTTTCCTTTTGTTATAAAAAATAGAGGCTCTTGGAATCCATCCAAAGGGACTTTATTTCACTTTGTATACCAACAAGAAATGAAAGTATTAAAAGTGTAGAAATTGTGGTTGGGCACACAACATATTTATAAATATTCTAGACTTTATGGGTACTGATCATGGTAAATGCACATTATCATCTTTTGTTCCAATTCATAATAGCTTGTTATAACATGTCTCAACAGGGTCTAGTTTGTGGCACTAAGAAGGGTAGGACATTCATTTGAAAAGTCCCCCTATCCGAGCCACATAAATTCTACTAAAATTGAAGTGAGAACAAACATCCCTCTTTACAGGGACGCTTGAGCAGAAGAATGGTTAAATCATGATTGCTTTATGAAAATTTTACAGGAACAATATCCCAAAGAAATGAGCTGTGTACAAATAGATAACTCATCTTCAGAAGGGATGAGACAATGTTGAAGATGAAGCCTATAGAGACGCCCCCTCCATCAATGTGCAAGGGGGGAAAAAAATCTTGACATGCTCTAATAAAAGAAGGCTGACAATGAGCAGCAGAAACAATAGCCAACACCATAAGTATCTCTATTGGCTCAGCTTACACATAATGACTAAAAAACTAAAGTTGAGCACATTTTCCAATTGCCAAAACTGTTGAGCCCATCTATGCACCAGACAAGAGTTTTCAAGGGTAATTTTAAACAAATGGGATCAAAATCCCAAAACTTAAAAATCCTTACAAATTATTCCTTGGAAGAATTCTCACAGGAGCTGAAGCAGTGCTTGAACCCAGGAGGAAGTGATCCAGTAAAAGCAAAGTGGACTGAGCACAAGCAAACCTAATGGCAATAGTTTGGATTTTTTTTTTTTGATGTGTAAAGCAATCTGTTGGTTGACTTTCTGGAAATCCAAATAACAATAATATCTGCTTATTTTGAGAGTGCTTTGAGAAATTAGCCAAAGCATTAACAGAAGAATCCATCGGAGAGTGTCACCAGAGAGTACTTCTCCCCCACCACGAAGCTCCTGCCCTATCTCTCATCAAAGAGAAAATCTGAGAGAGTTCCTACAGGAAATCATTAGGCATCCACATTTCAGTCCTGATTTGATTCCTTCTGACTTCTCTTTGTTCCTACTCTGAAAAAATTGACAGGATATCAATTGAAATCTTTAAGCTGATGAAGCACTGCAAACACTTGCTCACCTATGCCAAAATCTCCGGAGTCAGAATTAATTTGGTAAAGATACCCATAAACTATCCCTGAGGATACACACACACACACACACACACACACACACACACACGCTCACACATCTCTGAAATATGAGCCAGATGGCCAATGATCACAAGATAACTGAAGAAAGCTGGTAGCATAAAAGATAGAGACTAAAGCAAAGAAGCAGAACAAGATAGCTGGGAGAAACAGAGATCATGTAAGACTTATGGATTTCTTTCAGAGGTCCTCAAACTATGGCCTGTGGGCCACATGTGGCCCACCAAGGACATTTATCAGACCACCGGGTGCTTTTGCCTCCACTGCCTATCCTGCTTAGCAGCTGACTCATCCCGGGCCCGCAGTGAATTTGTTGTTTCATAGTTGTTTGTCTGTTTTTACCTATAGTCCTGCCTTCCAACAGTCTGAGGGACAGTGAACTGGTCACCTGTTTAAAAAGTTTGGGGACCCCTGAATAAGCAAAGAAACCCATAAAATCTGTTATTAATGTTCTTGAGGATATAAGAAAAACTTATTTTCCTTCCCCAGACAAGGAATAAAATGTTCTCTTAAAAAAGAAACATTTAGGGCTGAGCCCCGGTGGCGTAGTGGTCGTGCGCGGGACTGCGGCCCACTAGGACGGAGGTTCAATTCCAGCAGTGGGGCTGGGCCTCCTACTCCCACCACCGGAGAGCAGTGATGCCCCCCCCCAAAAAAAGTAGCAAATCAAACACTTTTGGAAATTATATGTATACATTTATGGATATATATATATATCAACAAAACATTGTCCTCAAGTTAATGTCTACTCATAGCTACCATATACGACAAAGAAGGACTGCCCCAGAGCATTTCAAAGGCTGTACTCTTTACAGAAGACCACCATATCTTTCTTCCATGCAGGAACTGGTGGATTCGAACTACTGGCATTCTATTTAGCAGTCAGATAATTTAACTACCACATTTTCAGGACTCCTTTAAATCTAGAGTAACAGAAATAAAATAATTCAGTACAATTTTAGAAGATACTTTTTTTTTCTTTATAAATAGAAGATACTTTTAAGGGAAACTTCCAGAAAGTAGAAAGAGCCTTGGTTCCATGGTGGGTTGCGAGTTGGGCTGCTGATCACAAGATCTGAGGTTTGCACAGTTACCTCCTGATCCATGTACAAATTCCGAATAAGCACAATGAAGTGTTTGGAGTTCCCGTTCTTCTCAAGGTCATCCACGGTTTATTATGGTCCACACAATCAAATGCCTTTGCATAGTCATGAAACACAAGTACACATCTTTCTTACTTTTCTACCCTCTGGATTGAGCCAAGGGCCATCTGACATCAGCAGTGCTGTATCTTGTTCCATTTCTTCTTCTGAATCCGACCATGAACTTTGGGTAGATCCCTGTCAACGTTCTGCTGTAACCATTGTTAAGCAAAATTTTTCTTGCCATATCAATGCTATCATTGTATAATGTGAGCATTCTTTTGGGTCACCTTTCTTTGGAATGGGAACAAATAGGAATCTCTTGCAGTCAGTTAGTTGGTCAGTAAGCTGTCTTGCAAATCAACTTGCATAGACGAGTGAGTGCTTCCAGTGCCTCTCCAGCTTTCTGAAACATTTCTATGGTTAGTCAGTAGATTTCTGAAGCCTTGTTTTTGGCTAATGCATTCAGTTCAGCTTGAACTTCTTCCTTCAGCAAAATTTGTTCTTGCTCATATGCTACTTCCTGAAATGGTATAATGCCAATTAAATCTTTTGGGTATAGTACCTCTGTGTATTTTTCCATCTTCTCTTGATGCTTACTGTATCATTTAATATTTTGCCGATAGAGCTCGAATTTTTCTTGAGTTTTAGTTTCAGATAGGCTGAGTATGTTGTTACTTTTTGATTTTCCAATTCTAGGTCCTTGCACATTTCCCTCTATTTGGCTTTGTCTTCTCACGCTGCCCTTTGAGGTTTTCCATTCAACTCCTTGACTTCATCCTTTCCTCCAGTTGCCTTCGCTTCTCTATGACGAACAGCAAGTGTCAGAGTCTCTTCTGACATCCACTTTGATCTTTTCATTCTTTCCTGTCTCTTAAGGAATTTTTGCTTTCTTCGGGAATGGTGGTCTTGATATTCTCTGACTGCTCATCAGGTCTTCTGTCATTAGTGTTCAATGCATTAAACCTGTTCTGGAGATGTTCACAAAATGCAGGTGGGATAGACTCAAGGTCCTATTTTGGCTCCTGTGCACTTGTTTTCATTGTCCTCAGGTTTATCCTGAGCTCACAAAAGAGCAATTGATGGTCTGTCCCCCAGGCAGACCCTGGTCTGGTTTTAGCTGCTTATAGAGTGTTTCTTCATCGTGCCTTTCTATTTGATCTCTGTGGATTCTGTCGGCAGATGGAGTTGGGTTCAAATTTAACACCTTATCACTTGCTTTCCCTTTTGAGTTGTTTCCATTTTAACTTGTTCTAATTTTTAGGATCTTCTGCTATGTTTTGGATGGAGGATTTTCCGTGTTTTATTTTGTCGTTGTCGTGTTGTTCCTTTGTTTGTTTTTAATGATTTTCTTCTTATGAAGTTTAAGGTAGGTAAATCTATAGTGAAAGTAGCTAGACTAATAGTTCCTTAAAGTTGTGACAGGGAGATGGGGGAGATGTGAGGAACAATAATAATGGGCACAAGACAAAGAAAATGTTCAAAAATTGATTAGGGGAATGAATGTAAAACTCTCATGAATGTATGTAAGCCATTGAATTTTGTGATATGATATGTGAGTGATGTATCAGAAAAACTTTCTAAATAAATAGTAAAATCAAATAAAATGTTTTTGTTGTTCAAATCAACTACGGGGATGTTTAAATTAAAAGTAATACATTTCTGCTGAAACACTGAACAAAAATGTTTTAGATAGTAATTTTTGGTTTCACCCCCTCTGACAGTGTCACACGCTTAATGGTCCCCTAGTTACTCTTTGTAAATGCCTAAAACTGAAAAATCAAAATCTGGGACTATAAGTGTGTCATTTAGAGATGTAGAGATCATTTTTAAAAGAAACAGCTCCTAGAGATGCATTTGTTTGCTTCTGAAGATGGGGAAATGACTAAGAAAGGACTACTGTTTTTATAACAAGCTTTGGAAAATTCTTTAAATGAATGCATGCAAAATGTTAATTATCCTATATATCACTAACTGTGTTCATCCAGGTAGACTAGAGAAATAAATTCATAAACATGTATGTGGATATAAGGGAAAGGTTTATACACAAGAGGAATAGAACATTGAGAAAGCATCCCAACCCAGTCCAGTCCAAGATCATAAGTCCGATATTAGCCCATGTGTCTGGTACCAGTCTATAAAGTCTCCTTCCAACTCACAAAGCATGTGCAATGACACCAGGGCAACCACAGGCCAGTGGGTGCAGAGTCTTGTGTGTCCAGAGGCAGTAGAAGCAGTAGAAGCATCCCAGTGCTGGCAGGGGTCTCCCATGGCTGGCAGAGTTCTCTCTGTGGCTTTTCGTTTTCAGGCTCAGGGTCCATAGGCAATATCCATAGGCAATCTCAGCATTGGTGGGGCTCTCCCCATGCCCTTCCAAGCGTCTCAACGCTGATAGGAGTCTCCATGTGGCTTCTCCAGCCCCAGAGATTTGGTTCCATCAAGGTAAGCCCATGTGGCTTCTCCTCTGGCTCTTCCTGTCTCTAGGACTCAGAATCTGTATCATGCTGCCATGCTGTCTTCTCGATAGACTGTCTCCAAGAGACTGAGTCAAGTCTCTCACCTCCAATTAGAAAATACCAGGAGACGTCCCAGAATTCTCAGGAGAAACCCATGCCCACACAGAGGCCTCATTGGCTATCTCCACCCCTACACTTCCAGTGCTGAAATTGACACAGATCCGTGACTGTCACACTAACAATAATAAAAAAGAACCGAAAATCAAATTCACTGCCATCGAGTTGATTCCAACTCAGAGCAGCCCTATAGGACAGAGTGGAACTGCCCCTGTGGAACTATAACTCTCTATGGGAGTATAAAGCCTCATCTTTCTTACAAGGAGCGGCTGGTGGTTTCGAATGGCTGACCTTGCAGTTAGCAGCCCAACCCCAAACTACTGCACCACCAGCACTCCTTCCGTTTTATAGATAACTAAATTGTGCAGAAGGCAAAACCTTGTTCAAAACCATCCAGATTAAGGATTTGACTCAATGTTCTTTAAATCCAAGTTTAGTGGCTTTACTAACACAACATATTGCACCCCATAATAGCATCCTCCTCAGTGACCTAAAAGGTCATAACGTTTGGGGAGTCCTGCATGAAGCCTTCTTAAATGACTTTCTCCATGTTTTATGAAACACCTCATGATGCTACCCATTTTTAAAAGTTTACTTAACAAATCATTATCAGTTAACATTTAGTGACTTTTTTTTCTGTAATCTCAAGCATGTTGGAAAAAAGAAACCTTTTTTCTAATTTTCTTCTATAGCAGCATAATGCAAACCGAGTGAATATTTTTTAATATCTTCATTCAGCATTGTGTTCTATGACAAGAAAGTGTTTGCTATTAATAAAGCTTTTATTAATAGCTTTTCTTCACTTGTCCAGATGGATTTGGTACCAGCCAAGACCCAAAGTCTAGGCATGGTTATCCTTATGACTGCAGCAGAATGCATTTCAATTCAACTCAAGTGACCAGTCTGATATGAATTTTAATGCTCCCTTGTTTTCCATGAGAAATATGGGATAATTGTAAAGAGCAACTAGACTGAGCAATGATATCTAATTTACCATGCTTCAAACTTTAGGATCAAGCGCTCCTACTCACAGAACTTCGCCATTCCCCATTAGCTATCATTTGCACATAGACTAATGGACATCTATACAATCATTTTTTTGAGAGAACTGTGAGGGCCTGTCGTAAGCATATCCTCCATTGCCGAGCAAGTGCCTTTTCCCAGAATAATGTGCTTGATAAGTTATCATTTGCAGGGCACTAAATAAGATTTATTATGCTTTTAAGATGCCACTCCTTATTGCCATAATATAGATTATTGGGCCTGATTTCTAATCTTTTCCTATGTGACTGTCTCAAACCAGTCGGTGTGATTCTTTAGGTCAAGGTAACACAAAGCTACACTCACAACCAGTTCTCATTAAATATTTTCAACAATTAGCTAATAAATATTGATAACACAGCATCTTGGATGCTGTTGTGTTCGATGACAGCAGCCAAGAGCTAACTCTAACTCTCTCTCTCTCTCTCTCTCTCTCTCTCTCTCTCTCTCTCACACACACACACACACACACACACACACACACACACACTTTAAAGCAAGCTAGAGTTTTGTTGCCTCTCTGATCCTGGAGGAGGGTAGAGGCTTAATTGATAGAAAGGCTCAGGAGAGCAACTGGCAGCCGTAAGCCAGGAGGCCTCTGGCTGAGACAGGAGCATGTGCCCTGGAGTCTAGCTCCATAAGGTCCCTGCAAAATGAACTCCAGCGATGAGGTAGCTGGTGTGGGCCCTTCTGGGGAGCTCGTGACTGCTGACTTGTGCTGCATGTTTTTTACTAAACAACCCGTTACTATCTTGAAATCACACAGGGGCAGATCTACCCTGGCCTGAAAAGATCACCATGAGTCCTCATCTACTCAGCATCAGTGTGTTTTGAGAGTGTTGTTGCTATTCTTTCGTCCAAGCAACAGTGGGTGCTTCCCATGTTTGCTACCTCCAGCGAACAGAGGTCTCTTATAGTTCCAGTAAGCAGTTCTTTATGCCAACAATTCTAACAAATATGTTTTTTTATCTTTTGCTTGGACCCTAAAATGAAGGGGTTGCAAAAAGTTTGTGGAAAAATTCCATCATCCCATTTTTCCACAGACTTTTTGACGCCCTCCCATAGACTATCTTATGGACACAAGCATAGCATGGATCATGTGGAGGGCGCAGCACTGGACAGGGTTTGGTTCTGCTGAGCAAGGGGTCACGGTGAATCAGAACTAGACCACCGGCACCTGACAACAACAGCAGAATGGTTAATCCTGGCTCTTGGATTTGCATCAAAGCTTAATAATTCATTGATGAGATATGGCCAAGTTGAAAGGTAGTGTGGGTACTGAAATAAACCCAGCTAGTGAAAAATTCTGGGAAAAACAAAAGATTCAGATCAGAGAATATGTCATTCTCAAGAAAATAATGTTAAATTCCTCATGCCTGCCAAGTTTCCATCATATGCATCAAGAATATTCTAAATCTTCACTTTTTACTGAATCAATACTGGAGACATATCCAAGTAGCTGTTGTCAATAAAGGTCATGATCCATTTCTGATCTTATAGAAAGTGAGAGTGTTACATATATATATATATATATATATATATATATATATATATAATGAAGAGGAAGATCCTGCCCTGTGAAAGACTTCCCAATGACATCTTTCTTTCCATGGCACCTATTAATGACTCATAATGTTAGCTATTGCTATGTGTGTTGAAAATAATCTAAAGTAAGGGCCAAAATGAGCCCCAACCCCAGATGTATCCCTTCATTCTATCTTGGTGACCTGGAGGAAAGTATCAGCAACTCTGAGCCTCAGTTTCTGTATTGGCAATTAAGAGTATTAATTCTACTTCTTCTACTTCTTTCTCAGGCTTAGTCAACTCATTAAATATAAATAGATTGTCTGTAATCTATAGACTTGCAGTGTGTCTGGGTGAAGGTAAAGGAAGATATATCTTCAGGTTGGAAGATATAAGAACATGAAGAAATATAAATAAAACAAAAATCTTTACACCTGGACCATTAAACAATATCACAAGAAATCACTAATTGACTTTATCAAGAATTTTATTTTCTTACATCATGCTCAATGCTTGTGAATATAGCAATTAAGAACGAAAAAAAAAACATCTTGCACTGGGCAAATCTTTGGTGAAAGTCTCCTTTATGACATTAAAAAGCAAAGACATCATTTTGTTGACTAAGATGAGCCTAATCTGAGCCATGCTCTTTTTCATCATGGCATATGCATGTGAAAGCTAAACAATAGAAAAAGAAGAGTAAAGGAAAATGTATGCATCCCCCTGAATTGGGGATTCAATATTGGTGAACAATAATATTATAGTCTCCAGATTTCTATAAGAACAAACAAAGCTATCCTGGAAGAAGTATAGACAGAATTCTAAAAAGCATAGCAATATCTCATCTCACATTTTAGACCTGCATCAGGAGGGAGCAATTGCTGGAGAAGGACATTATGCTTAGTAAAATTGGTTAGATAAAGCAAAGGTGTGTTAATCTGAGTAGACTAGAGGAACGAATTCATGGACACATTAATATGTACATAAGAAAGAGCTTTATATACAAGAGCAATTGAATATTGAGTAAACATTCTAGTCCATAAGTTTGATATTAGCACATAAGTCTGATACCAATCTTTAAAGTCCTCTCCATGCATGACATCAAATGCAGGAAGATCACAGGCCAGTGGGTGGGGAGTCTTGTGGATACAGTGGAGTAAGTGTCTCAGCACTGGTAGGGGCCTCCTTGTGACTTCTCTGCCCCAGATATCTGGTTCCATCAGCCTCTCTCCGTGTGTCTTCTCCCCAGGAATGTCTCACAGGAAGTGAGGAGAGAAAGTGTGTCTCCCTCCTCCAAGGAGGAGAACAAGAGTTCCCAGAATCCTCAGAAAAAGACCATGCCCACCCAGAGGCCTCCCTGGCTATATCCTGATTGACAGGCTATACTCAACCTCAATACTCTTAATCCTCAAATTGACATCATATTATGTAACTACCACAGAGGGAGACCCTTAATAAGTTAGACTGACACAGGAGCTGCAATAATAGGCTCAAACATAACAATGGTGACAATGGTACAACAGCATTTCGTTATATTATACATAAGGTCACTATACGTCAGAGCCAACTTGAAAGCAAAGCCTTGTGGTAGGCATTCCAGAAATCGAAGCCCTTGTCTACAGAAGGCAGCTGTTGCCAACCTCCTCTGGCTTTCCTATTACCATGAGGCAGAGTTCAGACATAACTCCACTCTCTACCCTTCTTTGCCTATTCTAACATCAGCCACACTCTACTTCTGTCATTTTGTTCAAGGGGCACACAGAACTTGGACAACATGCACAATTGTGGGGAGTTATTGGGAAAGTTAATGGGTTAACACAAGTCAGGATCAGTAAACAGTAAATACACAGTCATTGGTCCACATCAATACCTCTCTTCAGCCGGGCACAATGCCTCTGATCTCAGTCTCTGCCACTTCATAGAGAAATCTTGAAAACACTCCACGGGTGGCTACGCTTCTAATCGTTCTGGAATTTCTGTGTGTTCTAAAATGCCCTCACATACAAAGGAATGACTGTGATATACAAGGAAAACAAAAAATCTGACTTGATTCACAAGTTCTACTAAGATCAAGACTTAATCCTACCTTGATCCTGTCCATGAGCATAGCAGAGTACTCTCTCCCAAATGAGATTGTATCTGTGGATAAGTGGATTCTGAGCTCTCTTCATTCTAGTCTCTAGACAAGAAATGCGGTTCTTATGACTTGACCCTCCTTGATACTCACCTTCATGAAGAGATCACTGAATAGATGGATGCTACAACAAAGCGTGGTGAAGAGACCAGATGGTGCCCGGATGTCAAAAAGAATTGCACCTGGAATCTTAGAGACTGGTACTCCAAGAAGCAGCAATCTTAGACATCAACGAAGTCCACTTGGAAAGAAGCATACCAGTCTGTATGATCCAAGATCATACAGTAACAAAGTTCAAGTGCTATGGAGGGGAAAGTATCGCAGCTTACATGGTGAATACCCAATTTGTAGAAGCCTATGGAGTACCATGGGAACCTGAAGCCCATCTGCAGTAAACCTACATGGACAAAATCTCTGGCAGATTCCCACTGACCACAGTCGAGGAAGCAAATAGCCGTACTGTCAAACAAAGATTATTATAAATTTGATTATGGTGCTGAAACAGCAGTATAATCTGTTACCCGGTCATTTGATGACCCCTCTTGTCCTATTCTGGATCTGTTCTAAGTTTAAATATTTCTTTTTTATCTTTTTTTTTTTACCCTGACCTTAAGTTTAAATATTTCTTACTTATTTCTCAACCAAGGTTTTTTCTCAGGCTTATTTTTAATATTGCTGGCAATCTTGCCTTGCCTTCTTTTACACATACATACACACACTGTCTTCATTTGTTTGGTTTGGGTATTTTTCCTACTTTACGAAGCACAGACCAAAGCCAGACTCGCTGCCGGCGAGTTGATGCCTATGTGTAGTGACTGCCCTGTGAGTTTCCAAAATTGTAACCATTTACTGGAAGCTGAGTCTTTCTCCCTCAGAGCGGCTGGTAGTTTCGAACTGGGGATCGCAGCCCAGTGAGCATAACCAGACCACCACCAGGGCTACTACTAAAAATGGGATGATGAATAACACAGGCATGGACTGGTTTCATGGAGCCTCCGATGAGTTGGAAAAGATGTAAAGTTTCCTACTGAACTTTCCTTTAGAGCAGGAGGTCCTGTTCAGCTTGCTATCCCCGGGCATCCACCACAATACTAGGTGGATTATTGTAGCGACACCATAAACGTTTGTTGATGGATCAGAGTCATCTGTCACCTCAGTAGATGGGCAGCTAGTCTACCATATGGTTTGGGTCCCCCCTCAGGGAAGCCCTTTCTGATCGCCCAGGGGAGGTGAATTTCCCTGTGATGGATGATGGACGCCATATCCCTTTCTTTTTTCTTTTTTGTTCCAGCAGAATAATTTTATTTCCTAACACATGGATGAATACATACACATACACATCTGATATGTACATATCCTGCACATCTATGAAGGACTACCATATTTTCCAAATTGCAGCCACCGTGATGTCTCAGGTGCATGTGCTGTTATTGTAGCTGAACTATGAAAAATGCTCTGAGACATTCTGCACCTAGGCGATTGCTCACAGCAGAATTTTTGTTATTAGTTCTGCACACTTGAAACTTTAAAAAGCTACGACTCTTGCATCCAGATGAAAAGAGGGCAGCGCTGTCCACTTGCATTCTGCGCTCCAGAGAAATGCCGTCAGTCTTTCTGGGGATGGTGCCATTTGTTCTCATCTGCTGGTCTGGTGCAGCCAGATTCACAGGGAGTGGGAAAACACCCACAATGACTTTGGCAGCACCAGGTGCAAATTGGAAGGGGCTCTCCGACACTATTGTCTTCATGTGACTGGTTCCTTTTCCATCTGCTTTCCAATGGCTGTGGGAGCTTTTAATAATAGCACTGGCAAAATTCTTATCTTTAAATTCTGCTTCGAAAGCAAACTGGTTTTCCATTGGGATCCTTGTGCCTGCTGAACTAGTTCACAGTACCTTCCAGACATCCCGTTGTCAGACGTTTGACATCTTTGGTATCATTGAAATTGGATGCGTCTGGATCAACCACATTCATGGCAGTGACTTTCC
Source organism: Nesogale talazaci (assembly GCA_004026705.1). Lineage (NCBI taxonomy): Eukaryota > Metazoa > Chordata > Mammalia > Afrosoricida > Tenrecidae > Nesogale > Nesogale talazaci. The sequence goes on from PVJH01006845.1 coordinate 40,502, forward strand.
AATCGGTCTCCCCTTTATCAGCATAATCCCAAATTTTTCTCATGGATTGTTTCTCCTCTTGTGCATATCTTGCCTCCAATTTCACACTCATCAATCAGGTCATTGTCACCACAGCAGCCAGTGGGTGTGTCATTGTGTCCTGGGTCTTCCCAAGTCTGACGAATGGAACCCTAGTTCCAGATATAGCCTTTATAAGGGAACAAATTGGCACCATAATGGAGCTTTCCTGTTTTCACATCTTGCTCGATTGGGCTTAAAGGGGTATTTGGTAGCGATCTCCATTTTTGCGTTAGATCGGCAGGGCACTTCAACATCCATGTGGAACACCTGCTTGGCTGCATAAATTGGAATATCATGAAATGGGGATATGTATTGTCCTTTCTTGTTTTTGATGAAGACGCGGTACTCGAGGGTGAAGGGCGCAGCACGCTCCTCACTGCTGACGTTGCTCATGGCCCACCAATTCCCTTTCTAAAAAAGGCTGAAATAAAACTTAGATACATAAATGACCATGTTTTAAAAGCAAAAATATTATTAAAGTTATGCAGTAAAGAGAAAGCGATAGGCTAGTTAGGTAGACAGGTGTTACGTTGAGTGCAAAGGAAGAGAACAGTCTATCAGAGGAAAGGGGCGGGGCATCAGGGGCAGAGCAAGCCTTTGGGAGATTGACTAAGTTGTTCGGGTTATTGGATACAAAAATGACCATCTGATGGCAATAAAAAAAAAATCCAAATATGGTCTGAGCCCCGGTGGCGTAGTGGTTGAGTGCGGGACTGCGGCCCAGTGGCTTGGTGGTTCAAATCCAGCAGCAGCTCTCCAGGAGCAAGGCTGGGTAGCTCCCATGACCACCAGAGGGCAGTGATGCCCCCCCAGAAAAAGCCGATTATGATGAAGGGAAAAGTATCAGAGCTTAAATTATAAGCATCCAATTTGTAGAAGGTTGTGCAGGACAGCGGGAACCCAAAAGCCATCTGTAGAGTATCTAGTCAGATTAAACCTCTTCCGACCTCTTCTGGCCACAGATGAGGGACACGGTTTTACTAACAGAGGTGATCATAAACTTGATTCTGGTGGGTGGAGCCACAGTACCTGGTCAGATGACGCCACTCTTAACTCAACATGAATTTGCTATAGGTGTGAAGATTGCTCACTTGATCCACAACAAAAATTTCTTCTCTGACCTTTTTTGTTTGTTTGTTTTTAATATTTCTGGTGGTGCTTTCCTTCTTTTGTTTTATTTTTATATTTATATTATTACTTTCGGCTTCATTTTGTTTTGTGTATTGTTTCTGTTAGATTTTTCCAGTTCCTGAAGCACAGAAGGCGTGGATGCACAGAGACAGTAACTGATAGAATGGGGCGAGGGGAGAGAAATTGTGGATCAAGTACTGAATTCTGGAGTGGGAAGGGAGCATGAGAACTAATTGTGATGATGTCTACACAAACCTTTTTTTAAAGAGGCTTCACTATGTAAGTTAAGGGTTGGATGGTATGTAAATTTTCTATCAATAAAACTATTTTAATGATGTTCTGAAATGTAAACTCCCAGTTAATGCACAATGAAAGTTAAAAAACAAAAAAGAATAAAATTGAAAGACAATGTTCCCATGAATAAGGCTAGTTACTTACTTTGTGACAAAGTTACTTTAGAGAATAATTAGTGTTCTTTCATTTCAAAACACCTAACTTTCCCTTGTTTATCAGTGGAAGGGGGAAGAAACAGGAGTTTATTTGGTTCCTTTGATTAGAGAACTATCAGGCTGGCTGGCTCCAACATGTTAAATGATGTCATCAGGTTTCCCTCCTTCTCCTCATCTCTGGAATCTATTTATTTCTCTGTGCATTATGACCTCATTCTTTGTTGTTGTTGTTTTCACTGAAAATAGCCTTCTTTGTGATTTGGGCAAATGGCCTAAGGCAACTCAGACTCACCTTATTCCTACAGCTTCTGATCAGTAAGAAAAAAGAATTCATCTCTCTCTTCTCTTTTTGGAATCCCTATAAAAATTTTCACAAAAGAAGTAAGTGGCCCTTTATATCATTTGGGGTCTAGTCTGAAAACAGAAACCGGTTACTCAAAGAGGGGAATTAAGCAAAAACTTATGTTTTTATAAAAATCTAGAACTACAGAGAATACGAACTGTTAAAAGTATAACTGTTAAAAGTTAACCTCTATCTCCTCCCCTTTTTTAAAACTAAAATCTGTTTCAGACATTAAAAAAAAAAAATAAAGGACTCTATTGGACCCTGAAGTACCCAAACTGACAGCCATGGAGCTGATTCTGACGTATAGCAGGATTTCCAAGTAAATTTTTACTGGAGCAGACAGTCCTAAAGCAATAGATATAAAAAAGCAACGGCTCACTCCCAGGGGCCCTCACACTACGACCCTTGACCACATGCGGCCGCCGAGGACTTTTGTCCCACCCGCGGGGTGTTTTTCCCCCCGCTGCTGCTGTCCTGCTTAGCAGCCAGCTCATCCCAGACCCACAGTGAATTTGTTCATAGTTGGTTTAAAAAAAACAGCTATAATCCAACCCTCCAACAGTCTGAGCAACAGTTAACTGACCCCCTGTTTAAAAAGTTTGAGGACCCCTACGACCAACAAATGATAAAGTGAATGCACTTTCCCACGATGGCTACAATTCAGATAATTTTTAAGACTGTAGTCACTACAGGACTGAGGCACCTGGGTTCAGCAGTAGAATTTTCACCTTTCATGTAGGAGGTCCTGGTTCACTTCCTGGCCAATGCATCTCTTGTGCACCCATCACCCCTCTGTCAATACAGACCTGCGTGTTGCCATCATGTTGACTAGATTTCAGTAGATCTTCCAGGTTACACCTGTTGGCATGGTGATTATGTGTCAGGCTGCCAACTGCAGGGTCAGCAGTTCAAAACCACCAGGCACTTCTTGGGAGGAAGATGAGTCTTTCTACTCCCATGAAGAGTTGCAGTTTTACAACGCCACCAAGACAGTTCTATTTTGTTTTGTAGAGTGGTGAAGAATCAGAATTGACTCAATGGCAGTGAGTTTGAAATTGGTTTTGTTGTTGTTGTTTGCAGACTATCATAGAGTAGGAAGAAGAGCTTGGTGATCATTTTCTGAAAAGCCTTGGATCATGAGAGAATAAATGTTTATGGGAAAGGAGCAAGACTGCACATCGTTGTGGCCCACACTGTACATGAGTTGGGCTGGCAAACTTAAGGGCATTCAGCAACAACCACAGGAAGAAGTTAGTAGGTGAGCATGGACAGGCTGCAACTGGGATGCGGAAGCAGATCACTGTTACCACAGGGTATGTGTAGTAGTTGACTGATTTTATGTCAACATTTGTGGAGTGGTGTCAGTCAAGTTGCAGCCTGATGATGCCTCTTGGCAGGTGAAGTCTTCTTTTAGGAAAGAAGCTGAGAATTTCCCTTTCTCATCCTGCCCCGTTCTCTTTCCAACTTGCCTGACTCTGTTTGGTCCACACAACCCAGAGAGCAGTCGGCCAGTGCCTTGCCATGTTTTCATCCTCACATCCCATATATCGTATCCTGCCTCACCTCTCTGCATCATCAGCCTGTCACCACGTGAGCCTGAAGAGGACCCCAGCTCACATCAGACTTATAGACTTGAATTGGACTGAACTGGAACACCTTCTTGATATAAAATTATTTCTTGATATAAAACCCTTTCTTATGTATATATGGGTATCGCTGATTCTGTTTCTCCCTACAACCTAAGCTAGCACAGTATGAATGAGCAGAAACTGCTAAAACATATCCAAGTAATCCAGATCACATGGCTCTGATAGGCAGCTGAAGCTCTCCTGTACCTTCCAAAATCACTGCCAACTTGTCAATTCTGACTCAGCACAGTAGATTTGCTCTGTAAGGTTTCTGAGACTGTAAATCTTTGTGGGAGCAGATAGCCTTCTCTTTTCTCCCAGGGAATAGGTGGTGGATTTGAACCTGAGACTTTTTGATTAGCAGCCCACAGCTTAATCCGCTGAACCACCAGGGCTTCAAGAAAATGTCTTCCCTGATGCCATAGTCATGCAAGGTGACTCTGTTGCCTTTTATTGATGAAATTCAATAGGAGGAAAAGTGACTATAGGATGCATCCTCAATGATCATAAAACTGAGCAAAGAAGGTGGAAATGACACCAGGAGTGTGTTAGACTGGGTTGACTAGAGAATCAAAATCCAGTGACACCTATATATGTGTAAGAAAGAGTTTTATATCCAGAAGTAATTGTAAATCAGGAAAACATCACAGTCCAGTCCATATAAAGGTCATATGTCCAATACTAGTCTATAAGTCCCTCTTTAGACTCCCACAGTCACAATCAAAGATGCAGAATGAAAGAATCTCACAGGTCAGTGGATGCACAGTCCTGTGGATCCAATGGCAGTGGCAGGACTCTGGCATACATCAGAGTCAGCCATTAGGAAGATTAAGATGGGGTGCAAGGAGGTTCCCAGGGCTACTCTCACAAGAGGTTATCATTAGATGGAGACCTGATTAACAGGTTGAATAACACACCTACACTGCTGTATATTTCCAAGTTGGCATGAAATTATGTAACTACCACAAGAAGATTATGAGCTAATAACTGGCACAGCATTACTTGAGTGGCAGACACAACCCTAAACCTTTCATTGTGGCCAGAGGACAGGATTCTGATTGGTCAAACCAGGGGAGGATCATGTGCTCATTTTCATGGTCACTGGTCGGGGGGATGTCACCTTCACCTCTACCACATTGAATTTGTTCCCCCACAGAAAAGAAGCTGTTTTCCATCCAAAGAAATGGGAGGAATGCTTAGAGAGAAAGCGATGGTGTCAATTTGGGACTTGAGAGGATTAAAACGGAAGGGATGGAGTCCAGCCAAGGAGACCTCTGTAAGGGTATGACTTTCTTCTGGGAAATTTGGTTTTTCCTCTTTGGAGGCAGGGGTCACTTTTTTCTCTCTGCTCACTTCCTGTGAGACATCTCTGAGAAGTCGCATGAACCTACCCTAATGCAGCCCTGGGAACTGGAAAAGCCACGTGGAGACCCCTGCCAACACTGAGATGCTTACAACACACTGGATCCAAAGACTTCCCATGCATTGCTCTGTGATCTTCCTGCATTCAGCATCATTGTTTGTGTTTCCTGAATCTGAAGAGGACTTTATATATTGGGATGAGACACGTGGGCTAATATCAGACTTATGGATTTGGACTGGACTGAGTTGGGATGCTTTCTTAAAGCACAATTACCCTGTATATAAAACTCTGAATACAGATATGAGTCTCTATGAATTTGTTTCTCTTATCTATCCAGCTAAGAGAGAAAGAAAGAATGGAAAGAAAAACAAAAACAATGAATTCCCTTTATATCCTGAACTAAAATGCCAGGCTCCATTTGGGGTTTCTAATACAAAGAATGGAATGTCAGAAAGTGTGTAAAGCAAACAAAATTACATTCACACATTAACTCATTTAAAAGAGATTTTTAAGCCTCAAAACCAGCCCAATGGAAAATGATAAGGCTTTCTGCTCCCCAAAAGATTTACAACCTCATAAACCCAAAGGGGGCAGTACTCTGTCTTACAGAGTTATCATGGGTCAAAATCCACTTGTGAGGAGTGGAGGGTTTTATTTTGGCTCTCTACTCACTTCAACTTCTTGTATGGGGGTGGCTTGTGTGTTGCTGAGATGCTGGAAGCTGCATCACTGGTATTTTAAATACCACTAGTGTCATCCAGGGTGAACAGGTTTTAGAGGAGCTTCCAGACTAAAAATAGACTAGGAAGAAGGGAGAGTTCATCCACGTTTGAAAAATTAGTCACTGAGAATATGAATAGCAGAGGAATATCTTCTGATATTGTACCAGAAGCTGGGTCCCTCAGATTGCAAGGGACTCAATCTGAGTCTCAATGACTGGGGAAGAGTTTCCACCTCAAAGTAGAGTCCACCTTACTGATGTGGATGGAGTAGGGATTGCAGGTCTTTCAGTTTTGATGAGGCATCACTCATCAGATGAGAAGACTCATCATTGAGAAGAAACAGCTGCAAACGTTCGTTAATATCCAGAGCATGGAATGTATGCAGGAGGCATCTAGGAAGATTGGAAGTCTAAAATGAGATTGAAGGAACAAAGATTGATATTCTAGGCATGAGTGAGCTGAACGGGACTGGTATTGATCAGTCATCAGTCACCCCTGTAAGGGGAAGGACAGATTCAAGAGGAATGAGATCACATTCATCGTCAAAAAGAGGATGTCAAGATCTGTCCTAAAATACAATGCTGCACATACCCGGACTATACTCCCTGCCATTGACTCTATGCAGACTCACGCAGTGGGTTTCTGAGGCAGTTGTGTGAACAAGGGAAAACTGCACAGCTTAAAATCAAGACTAGTATATGTCAGAGTTGTATCCTGTCACCACATTTTTTCAATCTGTTTGCTGAGCAAATAATCCAAGAAGTTAGACATATGAAGAAGAATATGGCAGCATAATTTTGAAGGTTTGCAGATCTATAACCTTCTTGCTGAAAGTGAAGACTTGGAGCACTTGCTGACCAAGATCAAAGACAGCAGCCCTCAGTGTGGATTGAAATTCAATATAAAGAAAATAAAAATCCCCACAACAAGACCCATAAACAGCATCATGATTAATGGAGAGAAGATTAAAGTTGTCAAGGATTTCATTTTGCTTTAATCCTTTGCAAGGATTAAAGTTGTCAAGGATCATTTCATTTTGATCCACAATCAATACTCATGGATGCAGCAGTCAAAAAAAATCAAATGACATATTGCATTGAGTAAAGCTGATGCACACGATCTCTTTAAAGTATTAAAGATTCACTTTGAAGACTAAGGTATGCCTGACCCAAGCTAATATAGTATTGTCAATCTCCTCTTATGCATGCAAGAGGTGGGCAATGACTAAGGAAGACTATATGGACACATGCAGAATTGAAAGATCTAAGAATAAAATTATAGTTTAGTAAAACAATTGGGATTGAAAAATGGAGACTTTTGTTAATGGCTTTCAACATCCTGCAATAGATGTACAATTTTGTACCAATTTTTTAACTGCTTCTCATCATCAAATTAGATCAAAGCAATATGATCGTGGTTGCCCTCAAGTCAATTCTGACTCATAGGATTTCTAAGACAGCAAATCATCCTGAGAACAGCCCATCTCATCTTTTTCACCAGTGAGTGGTAAGTCCACCCTATGGATAGCCCATCTGAGGGCCCCTTAGAGACTGTGATTAAGATCACAAGACTGTCGATAGCTGCAGTTGAGCACAGTCCAAAGCACTGTGGGGACCAGCTGTGTGCAGAGCTGTTTCATGGTGTTTTCAAGAATGTGACTTTTGGAAACATGTTGACACATCTGCCCTGTAAGTCATCTCTAGGTGGGCAAGTAATTGAGTGTTGAATCATTTGCACCACTCAGGGACTCTTCCAGTGCCTCCTTATTATGATATTCGACAAGTAACTAATAACTCTCACCTGGGTACTGTCATCTGTAAAGTTCTTGAAGCAGCACCCAATTCATCATGGTACACACTAATAATTGTTAGCTATCCTTATCAGTTGGTCACTATCATCTGAGTATCAAGTAATATGGTTCCATTAACTAACTTGAAATTCCCTTCTCTCCAAATTAGAGGGAATCTTTTTTGAAAACATTTGTCTAATTGATGTATATATGTGTGTTTATATTAGCATCCACAAAAGAAGAGATCCTATGAAAATAATTGTCTCAATCCAATGTTGATGAATGCATAGTAATAATACATTTATTATTTCTCAGCATTGAAGCCTCTTTAGAAACATAAAACATGTATTCCATGAACATCAAAACATACAAAAATATCATAAAATGAAAAATATTTATAGGAGTTGTAAGAAAATATTTTTAAACTCTCCTTTTTAAAATTGTGTATGTATATATTCAGATGAATATTATTTGTTCACAGAAGTACTTTAGAATTTCTGTTGTCTTTTTCCTATGCTAAAGAAAACTGCCTCTGTAAATCCAGTGCTTTAAAATGACACCAGAACATTCTAAGCAAAATCTGTTTGGACACAGTCTCTGTCTTAGTCAAAGGCACCTTTTCTTTTTTTTTCCCAATGATTTTATTGGGGCCTCTTACAGTTCTTATAACATTCCATACATCATTTGTATCAAGCATATTTGTACACATATTGCCATCTTCATTTCCAAATATTTTCACTTGAGCCCTTGGTATAAGTTTCTCTTTCCCTTCCCTTTTTAAAAAATAAATCATTTTATTGGGGGCTCATACAACTCTCATCACACTCAATACATAGTCAATTGTATGCAGATCACATTTGTACACTTATTGTCATCATCACTCTCAAAAATATCCTCCCTCCACTTAGGTCCCCAGTACCAGCTCCTCATGTTTCCCCTCTCTCCCTCCTCCCCCCACCCCCCATGAACCCTTAATAATTTACAAATTGTTATCACTTTTTCACATCATATACTGTCTGATGTGTCCCTTCCCTGTTGTCTGAACCCCAAAGAGGAGGTTATGTGTAGATCCCTGAAATTGGTTTCCCCTTTCCACTCCACCATCCCTCCACCCTCCCAGTATCACCACTCTCACCACTGGTCCCGAAGGGGTCATCTATCCTAAATTCCCCATGTTTCTGACTTCAGTATACATCCCCTGGTCTAGCTGGATTTGTCAGGTAGAATTGGGATCATGATAGTGAGTGGAAGAAAGCATTTGAGAACTACAGGAAAATTGCATGTTTCATTGTTACTGCACTGCACCTTGACTGGCTCATCCCCTCCCCGCAACCCTTCTGTAAGGGGGTGTCGCTTCACCTATTGATGGACTTTGGGTCCCCAATCTGTACTCCCCTCATTTATAATGATGTAGTTTTTAGTTTCTTGATGCCTGACACCTGATCCTTTGGACACCTCGTGATCACACGGGCTGGTGAGAGACACCCTTTCTTAAAGAGGGCCCTCACACTCATTAAGAGCCCCTGAAGCCCTAAGTGTTCCCACTGTGATACATTCTGCCAGACCAGGGATCAACTAAAGTCTGAGATAGCGAGGGTTGCTCAGCAGTGAATGTTGCAAGGTTAGGGTCCAGTGTCTGCCCCTGCCTCGCAGTCCAATGAAGAGCAAGAAGTGCGGTTCATCAAATTCAAAAGTAGACCAACTCTTTGGTGCCAGAGAACCAGTGAACTGACTTAGCTTGAACTCCGGGTCAACTCACTCTTCCTATCACTTATGGATATGCAAGAGAAAGAGTCACATTATAATTGCACATGTATCAACTTATGAAAGTAAAATTCTTGTCCTCAGATTTCTTAAGCAAGTAAATAAATTGATGGCTTCAAAAGAAATTAGAAATGTAAAGGCTATGCTGGAAAGTGCTTAAAGCAAAGCTCAAAAGGTTATCCTTAAAAGTCAGATCGTTTCTTGGTCTCTGCATAAGTATAAGTATAAAAGCACAAATATAAAACTGATCAAAATTAATTCTAGACTCAGAAATTGCAGTTCACTCCCTCAGTCACAGGTCTTGTAAAGGACAGGTTTCAATTGCTCTGTAAACACAAAGTTAGCATATAAGTCATATGCAAGAAGGCCTTTTCTTCTGGGTAACTTGTCTACATATATACTGACTGAGATATATATATATATAGCTACACAGACACCAGCTTCTCTGCTTTAATCAAGATTGTGAATTACTAAATTTGTTAACAAAAGAAGTTACCAAAATCAAGTGTAGTCATCTCCAAAAAAATATCTTTTGGAAACGTGTGACGAGTTAATTGACTTAGCCTTGAACTCTGGATCAACTCATTGTTAAAATTAAGTCTTTCTTGGGGTAGAAAAGAAAGAGCTATTTTTAAAAATAAATTTCTCCTCATATCTACTGACAACTATACAGCATTTAAAAATACATAAACCAGAATAATCATTTGGCTATATGGAAAGAATGCTTTAAGAATTCTAGTAAATATTTTCACAAGATCAAAAAATATATATCTTCATAATATATATATTTAATTATAATATATAATATATATTTTAAAAATATATATTTTCATAAAATCTTTTGTTACTTTTGTATAATCTCTTTTGGTGGAGTTATTTGCCCAAAGTTTAGTACTCTATTCCTCTTAACTAACAAAAATTAAGAGCTATGTAATAATTATTTCATTTGTATTTATTTCAAAAGACAAAATTTTAGAAGGTTACAACTTTGGCGATCCAACAGGATAATTCTGCTCTGTCCTACAGGGTTGCTGTGACTTGAATTCTACTCTATGGCATGGGTTTGGTATTTTTCTTGTTGTTTTATGCCCATTCAGGGGCCTCAACTTTCTACTGACATTGTGACGATTCTTTTCTTAAAGACTCCCAAATAAAATTATAGTATTTCCTCTAGAAGTGAGGGTTTGAGACTTTGGCAATTCAAGACTGCGTGTTCATGCCAATAAAAAACTGTGTATTCATGTCAATAAACACAGTGGTGTTCAGCTGAGCCCTGGTGGCGCAGTGGTTGTGTGCGGGACTGCAGCCCACAGGGTTGACGGTTCAAATCCAACAGCAGCTCTCCAGGAGCAAGGTTAGGCTTCTTACTCCCACCAGGGTAGTGAGGGCACACACAAAAAACAACTGTGTGTTCATTTCTATAAAGATACTGAAATACAATAGGTGATTGCTAAGACTGACAACTGACCATTCTATTAGAATTTATCATTGCTAAACCAAACTAAAAGTCACAGCCATTGAGTCGACTCTGACTCAGTGTGTGCAGATCTTGTTTTGTGGTGCTGGTAGAGGAGAGGGTGAAGACAGGGGCAGTGACGGATGAAGTTCCCACTGTCAAACCCCTGCACTGTGCTGGGCAGGTGAATACTTGGTTTTAGATTTTATTTTTTATGGCTGTCCAAATCTGTTTCCCTTCCCTCTCAGACATGGGTGACCAGTTAGAAGTGTCTGTCTGTGTTCATCTTCCTCATTTCTGGAGCAGGGGCCAAGACCCCGCCATATCTCCTATGCTTTGCATCTACACCTCTATGGGACATTAAAGGTTGATTGATGAAGAGGGGAAAAAAAAGCAACTGTACAGGACAAGGTGGAAATACACCTTGAAATACAAAATGTGGTTGCTAAGACTGACAACTGGCCACTCTACTGGAATGTTTATTGCTAAACCAAACTAAAACTCACGGCCATGGAGTCAATTCTGACTCACAGTCACTGTACAGGACAAGGTGGCACTGCCTCTGTGAGCTTCTGAGACTGTAATTCGACATGGGAATAGAGAGCCTCCTCTTTCTCTGCCAGGTGGATAGTGGTTTCGAAATGCTGGCCTTGTGGTCAGCAGTCCCCCACACAGCCCGGGACACCACAGGGGCTCCCACAACTCAGTTTAATCACACACGCATCCTTAGTTTTTCTTTGGAGCCGCCATGATTGATGCTACAGTTGTCTCCTCACATTTATTCCCAAACCCTTTTGTGTTAACAAAACTCCCATCCAGTAAGTCAAACCAGTTGTCACAGGATATCTTCTGACTCAGAGAGCCCCTGTGGATCAAAGTGGAACAGTGGTTTTCGGTGGTAGATTTTTCTAGAAATAGATCGTTAGGCCTTCCTTCTGAGGCACGTCTCAACTCAAACCTCGAACTTTTCTCTTAGTAGACAAATATGTTAGCCATTTGTACTACCCCTCCTCACACACACACACCCCCCCCAACGCTTGGATAAGAACAGAAATAGGAAAATGCTTGTTTTCTAACAGATACCCTTGCAATCCAGTTGGAGTCATGGATCTGTAAAAGGAAGTCTGTTGGTTGGTCTCTGGGACATATTTTATTTCCTGACAGAAAGAAAGAAAGAAAGAAAGAAAGAAAGAAAGAAAGAAAGAAAGAAAGAAAAGAAAAGAAAAGAAAGAAACTCCAGGCCACTAATGACCAAAGACCTGATGAGTTGTGGGATGACATCAAACATGAAGAAGGCAAGAGGTCATTAAAATGAGAAGAAAAAAGTAGATGTCAATCGAGACTCTGCAACGTGTTCTTGAAAGTCAAGTAACTAAAGTAAATAGAAAAAAAAATGAAGTCAAAGGACTAAACAGAAAATTTCAAGGGGCAGCTGGCAAAGACAAAGTAAAGCATTACAATGGTATATGCAAAGGCCAGGAAAAGAAAGTCAGAAAGAAAGAACACCCTTAACATGTTGTAAACTGAAGAAAAATGGCCAGTTTCAAGTAGTCAAGCTGCACTACTGAAAAAGTCTATGGACAAATAATAAATGATGCAAACAGCATCAACAGAAGGTGAAAACTATATTCAGAGTCAATATACCCAAAAGAATTGGTTGACATTCAATCATATCAAGAGGTAGTACATGATATGATCAAGAACCAATGGAATGGAAGGAAGGTATCAGCAAAAACAAAACTTCAGGAATTGACAGAATGACAGTTTAAATGTTCCCACAATATAGTACAGTGCATGAAGGACCTGCCAAGAAATCTGGAGCCAATTTGGTCAGCCATCAGGAAGAGATTCATATTTGTGCCTCTCCCAACTAAATTCAGAAAATTGAACAGTATCAATAATATCACATGCAAGTAAAATTTTGCCAAAAATAATTTTTTAATGGTAGAGGGAGCTGTCAAAAATTCAAGCTGGATTCAGAAGAGGATGTGAGAAATATCTTTGCTGATACCAGATGAATTTTCACGAAAAGCAGAGAACACTGTAGAGATGTTTACTAGTGTTTTATTGCCTATACAGAGGCATTCAACTGTGTGGATCATAACTATGGAGAATATTACAAAGAATGGGTGTTCTAGAATGCTTAATTGTGCTCATGAGGACTCTGTACCAAGACCAAGAGGCAGTTGTTGGAGCATAACAAAGGAATATTGCATGTTTGAAATCAGAAAAGCTGTCCATCAGGGCTGTATTTTTTCACTATACTTATGCAATCCATTTATTCAATCTGTCTGCTGAGCAAAGAATTCAAGAAGATGGACTCCATGAAGCAAAGGGTGGTGTCACGACTGAAAGAAGGCTAATTTACTGTTGATAAATGACTCAACTTTTCTTGCTAAAAGCCAAGGGGAGCTGAAACATTTACTGATGAAGATGTAAACATCAGTATGGATTACTCTTCACAATTCAAAGAGTATAAAACAAAAAATGCTCACAGAAGCAGCGGTCAAGAAATCAAACGTTATATTGCATCAAGCAAAGCTGCTGCACATGATCTTTTCAAAGTGTTTAAGAGTAAAGCTATCCCTTTGAGCATTGAGGTGCAACTGACCCAAGCCAGGGTATTTTCAATTGCCTTCTACGCATGTGTCAGGTGGGCAGTGAATAAGGAAGGTCATAAAGGCATCAGTGCCTTTGGTTTATGAAGCTGGAGGATATTGAAAGTGTCATGGGCTGGCAGAAGATGTACAAGTAGAATGCTCTTTCATAGCAAAAAGGGTGAAACTTTGAACATTTATCAGGAGAGACCTCCCTGGGAAAGGACATCATGCTTCATTAAGCAAAAGGGCATTGTAAAAGAGAGTGACTCTAAGAAGGTAGACTGACACAGTGGCTGCATAATAGCAATTGTGAGGATGTCCCACGACTGGGCAGTGTTTCCTTCTGTTGTACACAGAGGTGCTACGCGTCAGAGCAGACCCAAAGGCACCTAACAACCTAAGACACGCTAACTGAGCTTTCTTCCAATCTGGGGCTACCGGGGCCAGAGAACAGACTGCCAACATCTGGAGATAGTGAGTCAGGACAAAAGAAAGCGCTTGGGACCCTCATCTATGTATGGGCTCTCCCTTAACCCTGCCTGCAGACCACTCACTATATGGAATTGCTTAAAGTCTTTTCTATGTGCAGCAAATGTCATAGATTCTGATCCCTGCCGCGGGCTCTCCTGGAGGCAAAGGTTTGGATGCATTGCTGGAGAGGAAAAGAAGGTAGACGGGGGAAAGAGACTTGTTGGAAGTGTCAGTAGCGAGAACAGATGCTTTCTCTCTTGCGGATGATAGCAAAGTTCTTAATGGAAGATGATTCCAATCAATAGAGTCAGACAGCTGATTTATATAATGGAATCAAGCTGAAGTCGTGGTCTTTCTCTGCCTCGCATCTTCGGGACGGGAAAGGGAAACGACGCTACTAGATTCAAATAAAGAGGGGCCTCCACAAGTATAAATGCTGGTGTTTACAAGTACGCTTCCCGGTCCACAAGCCGCAGGAGAGCTCCGGAGAGCTGGCTGCTGGGACCTGGCTGCGGAAGAGTGACAGGGGGGCCAGTGCCACTGCTGGGTTCGGGCTCCTGCGCTGCCGCCGCCACCGCTGCTGCCTGGGCCACTAGGTTGATCCCTCAGTGGGGGTCTGACTCCTTGAGGCGGGCTTGCTCTCCGAAGCCTGGGTTCTGGCTGGGGGTTGAGAAGTGAAGGCTGTGCGGTGGGCAGGACTCAGCTCGGAGCTGCGGAGCTGCAAAGCCAAGCAAGAAATCCAGGGAGGCAAAGGCGAGGGAGCGGGAGCGCAAGCTCCTGGCGGCCGAGTGCACGAAAGGAGATGTCATCGCTGGTCAAGGAGGACTTGGAGAAGAAACTGTTCAAGCCGCTCTCACAGAATCTGTACGAGTTCATCGAAATCGAGTTCTCTGTCCAGGACAGGTATTACCTCTGCGTATCAGGTAATCTGGTCTCTACAGGGCTTTCAAAGAGCCAACAGCTCCAAGACGCTGGGGGAAGAGAGTAAGGGGGGGGGGGGGGGTGCTTTTTGCAGATCTTTTTCTATTCGATTCACAGCACGTGCACCCTCCAGGGACTGAGCTCAGCTAGGTAAGTTTGAGAACTTACGTTCTGTAGCCTGTCACACAGCAGGGGGGTCCGAGAAAAACCCTGTACTAAGGAGACATTGGTTAATGATTCAGAAATGCCACTGGGTCTGTTCTTGCCTCTAATTTGATTTTTGTCTCCAATCTTGTACCGTGGAAGAGCTCGGTTTTAAAAAATTCAACAGAAAGCTCTCTGGATTATTTTTACATCCACTGGACAAATTGAGTTATGCCGCTCTCTGTCCAACCGGTCTGCACAACTAGGGCTGGCTCACGCGGAGCTGAGAAAGAAACCAGGCCCGTTAGCTTCTTCTGGGGGCCGCTTTTGACTTCCTGGGATTTATTCTGGGAAGAGAAATGATCTTTTCAAAGTCCTTAGTCCTTCCTTACAGGAAGCACGTTCACACACACACACACACACACACACACACGCACACACTCGAATAGTAGAGAGGAGGAATTAATGGCTGCGGCTCAGTGCTGACGTCTCTGACGTGGAGGCTCTTCGCTCCATACAGTTACGGTCTCAGGAACCCACTGGAGCGGTGCTGCTCGGTCCTGCACGGTCGCTATAAGTCCGTGTCGTCGTGATAGTTGTGAATGAGACATAGGGCCCATGTTTCCTAGTTAGATCTTTATGAGGAAAAAGAAACAAGCACCCGAATATGAGAGGTGACATATTCTAAATAAATGAAATAGAAGCTAGCGTTAAAATATAGACATAATGAAGAATGGGTCTATTATGTCAAATATAGTCTGTGTGGATCTTTAAGGAGCAGAGAAGTTCTAAAGATACTACTGATTTGCCATTCATGATTCTAAACACTCAAAGAAATTTTCAAAGGTAGGAATGGGCTTTGGCATGAATTATGGATTGCCTGACCTTTGATTCTGGAGCTGAATTTAGTTAGGAGTGTTTGCACTGTTATTAAATTGAGTGGATCTTTGACCCACTCCAAAGAACTTTCTCTATAAAGAGAACAATGTTTTTCACTCTTTATTCAAACTTTACCTAGCACATTTTGCTAGATGATTTCAAAGTGTGGAAACTTGGCCTATCAGCATTGTAAATAACAAAACTGGTCCTGAAAAATCAAAGAAGGTGAATGATGGGAACAGGTCAAGTTAAGCAATTCAAGTAAGAAATGGTACTGGATTCTGACTATCAAGTCACTATACCTTAAAATAGCTTTAATGTATTAGAAAATCTTCTTCTAAAGTGAAAACTGGATAATTGTGTTTCTAGGGCTCCTCACTTTATAAAGGTAATTTCTCATTGTAGCATGAGTTTATAAGTATTTCTAGAGAAAATATCATGAAACAATAATCATAATAATGTAATACTTAATTCCTTGACTATATTTTAGCATCATTTTTCAACTTACATAATTACATTTAGTCTGTGTGAGTCAGAATCAATTTGATGGCAATGGTTTTGGTTTGGGGGTCTGACACCACACACACACACACACAAAAAGTCTCATGCAATTATATTTTTGGAAATGAATATGATTTTTTTCTCACTGTATCCCCCCCAAATTGAGAGAAGATTCATCTTTTTTCATGAGTGACATGAATTCTTTCC
Organism: Nesogale talazaci; assembly: GCA_004026705.1. Classification (NCBI taxonomy): domain Eukaryota; kingdom Metazoa; phylum Chordata; class Mammalia; order Afrosoricida; family Tenrecidae; genus Nesogale; species Nesogale talazaci. The sequence goes on from PVJH01006845.1 coordinate 56,933, forward strand.
ATTAAGATTGAGGATGGAAAGGAACTGGTGTTGTTAATATGTGTGAAGGCTTCACTCAGTAAAGGAGGTGATTACTCTGAAGCACCTTCATCAGCACAGTTCTAGAATTTTATCATGTACAAGCAAGATCCGCTTAGAAGGGGGAAGAAGAAAACACTAGTGTGATATTAAAGATGAAAGTGGAGACTGAGCCACAGCCAGTTGAATTCTTTGTGTGACTCTCTTTGATGTCTTAGTCCTTGATGTGAGAGCACAGACCCAAACATCATACCTTTTTATGATGACAGCAAACACATTTTGACAGGGCACGATTTGAAGTAAGGGAAATGTGATGCTAGGCAGGACTACATCCTTGCTCGTTGTTTGCTCATGAAGTTTCCATCCAAAAAACTCCAACAGGCCCCATCTTAATAGTTGAGGCGGCGACTCCATGCTCTGAGTAGTGAGCACAGTTGGGGAGGAGGGAATTGTATAGTTGGGGTGTCCTCTATGCCCCACCATCTGACAGCACCAGTTTCTATGGTGCATAGGTGCAAAGCAGTCAAAATTCCATTGTAGATGTTCCAAATTTAAGAAGAGCTATTTAAATAGGAGTAAGATTTTTTTAAATCAGTTTCTGTCTTTTGCAGACTCATGTTTAAAGGACTTGCAGTGAAATACTGATTTACTGTAAAGTCTTGAAGATTAGCTTGGCCAATGTAAAAAGATCAGAAGTCAATCTCCCTTTCTGTAGGTTGCTAGGATTTACATTGAGATTGAAAGGAGCAATGTTAGAATAACCGGGGGCTCCGCAAGTATGTGTATTGCTGTTCACAGATATTAAGAATATTCCTATTTATTATTCAGAATGAAACTGGATCTGTACTTTCTCTAAGTTGATTATATTGTTAGAACTCTTGGTTTAATTCATTTATAGGATGCCAGTTTATAGTGTGAGAGATAATTTTAAAAATTCAACAGAAATATCTCTTTGTTTTTTAGAATTCATTGGCCATTGCCTGCACTGGACAGTGGGGCTTCACTTTTCTCCCACCCTTGGATTTCATTCTCACTGGCAGTCAAATGCAACTTCTTATGAAGGATGGGGGGAGCTCTATTTTGTGGAGGATATAGAAAAGAAAAATCCACTCTTTCAATATCTAGTGTATAGATAAATTGAAGACATTCTGGAAGACTCGAAATTAAAGTATTAATCAAAACTGTATGGGAAGCAGTAGAACATGATAAAATGGACCATGGACTGAGAAAAATTAGTATGAATCTTGACTCTGCTTTACTTACCTAGTGTTGCTGAAGTGTCTTGTAGCTAGTTCTATTCATAACAATTCCATGTGACAAAGAAATGACCCAAAGTTTTTTTATGTTATTATTTCTGTTTGTCATAATCAGTGTGCATTGTTTACCACTATGGCTGTGAATTCCCTTTCTGTCCATCATGTTTCCAAGAGAAGTTTACTGCATGTCTTCCTAAGACACTTAAAATAGTCATAAATTCAAAATAATGCTTAATAGCTGAAGAAAACTTACCTGAGAACTCATGATGGCATTGCCATTTGTCTGATTCCTTTTTTTTCTCCTCAAGGTGTTAACATGGTCCGCATGCAATTTGTATCATCATCTATTACAATAAACATATTTGTTTATGTGCAGTTAGTTAAACATGAAGCTGTAGTAAATGGACTTTCATGTTCATGGGAACAAATAGCAAAGCTTACTACTATCAAGACCTAGGGTCAAAATGACCCTATAGGACAGGATAGAGTATGGGAGTAGGGAGCTGTATCTTCCTTCTGAGAAGAGACTCGTGACTTTGAAGTTAGCAGACCGATATGCAAATCCCCAGGGCTCCTTATGGGAACAATGGTTGTTGGCTTTGTTACTAGGTGTCAACAAGTCTGTTCCAATTCATAGCAACACTACTTACAACAGAACAAAGCACTTCCAGGTGGTGTGCCTTTCTCACAGTCGTTCTTGTGTTTGGGCCCATTGATGCAGCCACTGCCCGTCCATCCTGTCCAATGTCTTCCTCTTTTTCACATTATCAAGCATGGTGTCATTCCTCTTGAGACATGTCCAAAGTATGTAAGACAAAGTCTACCCCTTCTTGCCCCCAAGGAGGGCTCCTCTAAGACAGATTTGTTTTGCCCTTTGGCAGGCCGTCGTATTTTCAATATTCTTCTCCAGCACGACAATTCAAATTCTTCAAGTCTTCTTCAGACTTCCTTATCCAGCGTCCAACTTTCACGTGCATCTGAGGTGATTGAAAATATCGTATCTTGGCACACCTTCATCCTCAAAAGTCTTTAAAGCTTTTCTATCCTTTAAAGAGATCTCGTGCATCAGACCTGCCCAAATAGCCAGGTATTTTTTTCTGTGAAGCTATAGGGTGGGGTCCAACCACAAACCTTTTGGTTAGTTGTCGAGCATATAACCTGTGTGTTATATGTGAACATATAACATTGACTCTTTTTGCCTACCTGCCAGCAGATCCATTGGTTAGGAATTCTGAAATGAAATAACACCCATTTCTATGCACAATGTTTCCTGTTAACATAGTAGAAAGAAAATGAATAACCTTACTTATAGTCCAAGTCACCAAAAGGTAGGGTTTAATTTTTAAAATATATGATAGCATGTAATGCTAAAGAAGAATGACCATATTATGAATGGGTAAAATTATATCTACATTCAACTTAAGTTATTCAGTATCTTTTGAGAAATATTTTGTATTCATAGGCATTAATTTGAAAGTAAACAATACTTTCTAGAATTATGAAACCAACAAATGTAGGTTTTCTGTGCATTTCACTTTGGATGGTGGAAAAAATATTCTCTGTCAACCAAAAAATCTAATCATTTCATTAAAGTATTTGCAGTAACACTAATTGTGCCAAATAAGAATAATTGCAATAACAATAAAAGAAGGCAGTTAAAAGTAATTTTAAAGGCTTTCATTTGGAATCATGCTACTAGATTGGTGAAAAATATAAGGGGGTACCCAAAAATATGGAAGTTTTTTTCAAAGCAATGTATTTAATTTTTTTTATAAAACAACCTTATCACCTTCAAGTACTCATTAACAATATAGTTTTAAATCTGCAATTCCATTCTTGAAAAAATGTTCAAATGCATCTGTTTGGATGGCTGCTAGCACCTCCCTCATTTTTTTCCTTCACCTCTTCTATGTCATCAAATCACTGTCCTTTCATGTCCCTCTTTATTTACGGAACCAAAAAGAAGCCACCACTGAGTGAGGTCAAGTACGTAAGGTGTGTGGGAGAAGAGAGGCATACTGTTTTTTGCCAAAAATTGTTGCACTGAGATGGCTGCGGGAGCAGGTGCATTGCCATGGTGGCAAAAAGAACCTCCCGTCTGCCACAAGCCAGGCCTTTTTTTGTCGCACACTGTTACACGACATTTTCAGAACTTCTAAATAGAAAACTTGATTAATAGTCTGACCTGGTGGAGCAAACTCAAAAGCACTATTCCCCTTTCATCCAAAAACAAATGAGTATTGTCTTGATCTTTGATTTACTTCTCAAGCTTCTTTTGGGTGAGGTGGCGACGGCATCTTCCACTGGCTTAATTGATGTTTGCTTTTGGTGTCATCTGAAGAGCACCATGTCTCCTCACCAGTAATGACCTGGGGGGGAAAGCCTGGGTCATTTAGGAGCTGTTTTCTCAAAGCACAGCATGTTTCCACTTGACACGCTTTTCCCCGTTCAGTCAGAGCCCCAGGCACATATTTCACAGTGACCCTTCTTATTCCCAAATCTTCCTTAAAATTCCCCAAACTGAGCTCCAAGATAGTCCAGATCACGTCCCCATCTCTTCAAGGGTCTACAGTTGCTCTTCGAGCACAAGGGCACAATTTTGTAAACATTTGACCATTGCAGAAGTTAACAGATGTTCAGAACAAAGTTTGTCATCAATTGACAGTTCATCTTTTTTGAAATGAGAAAGCCACAAGAGTTTCTGGGGCATTTTTTTCCTGAGCAGAAAACAAAATTTCACAGCCACACGCTGTTCTCGTAAATCAGCTATCACCAAAAAAGGGGTTCAGGCAAACTGCTTTTACAAAAAAATTCCCTGTGACCAGAAAGAACCTTCCCAGCTGATGCCACTGGGTGCACTAACTCAGAGCAAGTTGCTTGATGCTTGCGTAACAAAAAAAAAAAAAGCATACTATGAAAAGTTCTGCCCAGCAGCATTTTCTTCCTCTTGTTGCTATTTTTGTTGTTGTTGTTTGGCATGGAGAGTTACAGTCTCAGAAACTCAAACTCTACCTTGTCCTATAGGGTCACTGTGTGTCGGAATTGACAAAACGGCTGTGTGTTCGGTTTTGGTTTTATGCATATACATACATACATACATATTGTAGCTTGGATGAGAAAACTTACAGAGCAAATTCATTTTCCATTCCTTCCACAATCAGTGCAATCTTGTTTCATGACATTGGTTGCTGCCCGCTCAATGTAACAGGATTGTTCCCACTTCCTCCCTGAGTTCTGTTTCCATTGGTCCTCCTCATTCCTGCCCCTTCCTGCCTCTGGCTTTTGTTTGGGTTCAAATGGTGTTCTAGGTATTTTATGAGTGAACATTCCTAATACATTAATGACAGAGATTATAAACTAAAAAACTTTGTAGTGGAAATTTGCATTTCAGGAGATAACATATTGTCTGGGGAGAGGTTACTTTAACCTTGCCATCTCTAAACTGAGTGAAAATTATCTTACTAATCTATAGTCTTTGGTATATGTGCTGATGAAGAAAGCACAATCTATAGCCTTTTATAAGAAGAAAACCATGAAATAATGCTCTGAAATAAACCATGAAATAATGCTTTAATGCACACAATTAAAGATGTTATTAATAGTAGTGAAATAACAGCTGCATACCTCCAAATATACTCAAATAGCTATGTGAATGTTTGGAAAATACAGATGGTTATAGTGTATATGCACATTCTTTTTTATTTTTCAAATTGCATACTTACCCAAGACTGACCTGATGTCTACTGATTTAACACCTATATTTCCATAGTCTATAGTATCTCATTGATAAATAGTTATATTGCTGTGTTCTGCTAAAACACAGGAATTCTAAAATGAAAAGGAAAGAAGCAACTAGGAATTCTGTGCTCAAAAAAAATCAAACCGGAAAATTAAGAAACTGTAACTCCTAGAAATTAAATTACTAGCCAAGGTTGTAGGTAGTAAGGTCAGATTCTAAAATCCAAGTTCCTTCCATGCCACCACACGATTTAGTCAGAAAAGCCTGTATTTCTTAAACAACTGTGCCAGCCACTATATAGCTTCATACATATGTATATTATCTTTCTCCACTTCCTATTAATGACAAAACTAAGACTTAGAGTGGCTAGTTTATTTTCCCAAGATCACAGCTAAATAATAAATCAAAACTGTTTAAGGCTGGTCCACTTCAACGTGTATGCCAAACCACTAGGTTCTGTTCACAATAGACACATGTATTCAGGATATGATAGGTGGGAATTCATAAAACCAAACTTTGCAGATGTCTTATTGGATGTCCCTCTTGGTTTCTTCCATATTTTTGTTCTCAGAAATTCAACCACAGAAATCGTTAAATGTTGCCCCAGGATTTCGTAAAATATGTGTTACCAACCCCTGGGAAGGCACTGGAATAAACCAGAGGGGCCCCAAAGTAGAGTCCTGGTGGTTTAGCAGTTTACCCATTGGGTTATTAACCTTAAGGTCAACAGTTCAAACTCACTGCTGGCATGGAGGGAGAAATATGAGGCTTTCTATTCCCATAAAGATGTATAGGCTGGAAAAAAAAAGATATGCAGGCTCAGAAACCCAGAGGGCAGTTCTACTCTGTCTGATAGGATCACTAAGCATTAGAATCAACCAGATGGCAAAGAGTTAAGTTGGCCTTTTTTTCTGGATTTGGGACTTCTTTAAAAGTTGTAAGTTGCAGGGCTGGTGAGCAGGAGTAGGGCAGAGAGGGGTGGAGTAACTTTTTCTCTGAAAACTGGGCAGTAGGCCTACTGAGTTTGGGAACCTATGCTGGAGGAAAATGTTTATAAATTATTTTACTTAGGGCAGTGGTGCCAAAAAATATATATCATAAATTATTTTACTTGATGAAATCACTTGGTATATTTTCAAAGCCCACCCCCCTCCCCAACATATCATCGATGCATGGTGGCATTTTTCTTGAGGTTTCTTTTCTCTGCTGCACCATGGTCATGTCCCCTTTTTTTATTTAAATTATAAGAACAATTACTTAGCACTGCAATTATAAATGGCTCGTTTTCCAGAATTATTCATGTTTTGAGAGTATTCTGTTCAACTTGCTAATGTGCTCCTGTTCTTCCTTTCTTCTGCCAGGTCGTATTGGCTCAACTGGCCAATCTTCTTCTTTCCATTAGCTTCATGAATAATAATGACTGTGATGATCAAGGCATGTATTCATTAGAAAGATGGCTCAAAAAATTAAAAGTGAAAATAGATGATTGGCATGAAGTTGAGAGAAGATTGTGAGTCTGGAAATGCTGGCTAGAATTTTTAAGCCTGGCCAGATTAATGCTAAGATTCCCTGGGTCTACAGCCTCACTTAAATCGTAGCTATGTGCTTCACGCCTGCGATGTCCCTGAAACCAACCCTCTAATATTTTGATTATATAAACACATTTGGGTTTTAAGACAGTGTGATGTTTCCACTTCGCTGCTGCATTAAGGTGGATATGGCCACTTAATTTTGGCTGGCAGCAGAACTCCAGTGTGGAAATTAGGGATTGGGTCGACTCCAACCTGACTAGACTTCTTTGGCTCTTGGCTAAGGACAATTCTTGGAGCCTCCTTAGCTTCAAAAGAGTCTGTTTTGCCAAATTAAGGAGACTGAGCTGTCTCTTTGTTGCATCTTTCTAACAAAAGGTTAACCTTTAAGCTTAGTCTTTTCTGTTTCTTTCTTAAGTTAGTGTTAGTGGGGCAGTGGCCTCTGAGAGAAGAAAACTTGGTGACTAGTCCCAGCTGCCATCAAACCTTCTCCAACTCGTGACAACATGTGGGTCAGAGTTGAACTGAGCTCCCTGCGGTTTCCAGTGACTAATTTTTCAGAAGTAGACCGGCATGACTTTCTTTTAGTATACTTTTCGATGGACTCAAATCACCAACCTTTCCGTTAACAACCAAGCAAGGTAACAGATTGCACCATTCAGGGGCTCCTAATAAGCAACTGGTAGATCCTATTTTCCTGCCCTCCCCCAACCTTCCCCCAATCTATCTTTATGGAACAGCTCTAGAGAGCTTTCTAAAACTCAAAACGCAGACTGTTTAGTCACTTAAAATTCCTCAGTGACTCCCCGTTCCACTCACCCCAGCTTTCAAGAAAACGTCTCATCTCCTTAGACCAGGTCCACCAGAAATAGTTCCTACCTAACTTACTTCCCATCCTGTGTCCACACTCATCCTTCATGTCAACAGTATGAAATGCTTTTTGTTGGTTTTGTTTACAGACATCTATTATGGGCAAAAATAAAACCTTATCCATATTATAGATAAATGTCTATTCACATTTGTACATTACCATTTTAACAGTTTGAGATAAACTCTACAATGTCTTACAATAACCAATATTCAAGTTACTGAGTAACAACAATAGCAACAAAAAGAAACACAGCAGAAGCCTTGCGTGTACCCTGGGTGTCTAGGCCGCAATTCAAGAGTGACAGGATAAAGAAAAGAGACTGAAGTGAAAAAGGAAGGGGAAAAGGGTTGTGTGTAAGCTGGGGAAACTTTACTTTTAAGAAAAACCGGCTTGTAGCCATTTTTTAAAACATCATTTTATTTGGAACTTGGACAACTCATCACAATCTATATATCAGTTGAATCATGCATGTTTATATACATTGCCTTCATTCTTTTCTAGACATTTACTCTCTCTTGAGCCCTTGATATCAGCTCTTCCCCCCACCCCACTCTCCTAACCCCATGATAGATTATACATTGTTATTATTTTCATCTCACACCAACTGCCATCTCCCTTCTCCAATGTATGATTGTGTGTCGATCATTGTGACCAGCTCCCCCTTCCCCTCTCTCACTCTTCTCCTACCCTTCTGGTGTCACTATCCCTACTCCTGTTCTTGGATTCTGAGTGATGTCAGCTTCCATCCCTTTCTATACCTGTGTACATGTTTCGGTCTAGATTAGGAAGCAGCCCTGGGGTCATGGTAGTGGGGGATGAGGATGCTTCAAAGAGCCAGAGGAATATAGTGGTGTGTTTCATCGATGCTTTACTGCACCGTGGTTGACTCATCCCTTCCCTGTGGGCCCTCCTGGGGAAATTGTTCCACCGTCTCCAGAAGCCTTTGGTTCTCTGCTCCCCTCATTCTCAACAATATGTTTTTGTTTGTTATGTGTCTGCTGATGCCTTTCACGCAGTACCTATGACTCATCATGATCACGCTGGCAGTGTGCTTCTTCCATAGGGACGTATTGCTTCACTGCTGAGTGGCAGCTTGTCTAACTTCAAGCCTTTAAGATCCCAGTTACTATAGTTTTTAATAGCCGGGAACCATCCACCTTCTTCACCACATTTGCTTTTGCACCCGTTTAGTCTTTGGCAATTGTGTCGGGAGAGTGAACTTCTCAGACTGCTGATTGGGTGTAACAAAGTGTTCTTGTATTGAGGGAGGGTGTACCCCCCACCTTTTTTTTTATTTTGCAGCCGCATTAGGAATACTATCAACACATTCATTGAAAGGAACCTGTCAAGAATTTTGCCACACATACCAGAAAGTATATACCTTGGAAAACTGATGGAAATGGGGTAGGTGAAAGGGAGCGCACAGAGCAGAAGCAACACCCAGGCAAAAACACTATAAAATGCAATACCCAATGCTATACATGGGTACATTGCTACACATGGAATACTTTAATGACTCAAAAGTGTCACATATGTAATCCCAGCTGTAAACACATGCTGTTGCCGAGTGCTCTTGACTCTCTCTTCATTCTGGTAACTCCTAAGCAATCAAACAAAACAAAACCTTGCCATCAACTCATGATGATACCGGTGTGGGCTCAAACCAACCCACTTTGAGGTTACTACTTGAACACAAACTTTTCATCACCCAGGAAACCAACTCCCCCAGATCTTTAAGCTCTGATGATCTTATTCTGAAAGTTCTTCTGAGCCCCTGTCAAGTAAAGATGCCTTTCCTCCAAGATGGTGATATTTTTCTTTCTGAAGCCCCCACTCACTATAATCTCAGAGCAGAAATGATCGTCTGTGAACAATTTCTCAATGTCTAGCACAGTGCCGAAACGCCTTCACTGCCTTCCAGTCCCTTCCAGAGCATAGGGATCCTCTCAGACAAAGTAGAACCGCTCCTGTAGGGGTCTGAGGCGGTAAATGTTTACAGGAGTAGAAAGTCTCATGTTTCTTCCATGAACGGCTGACTTTTCAGCTAGTGCCCCAACTCATAACCACTACACTCCCAGGGCTCCTACAATGGCACAACTGTTCAAGGACGCGGAGTTGGTCAGTATTTGGCTCTGTTGTATAGGGGGTTGCTATGAACCAGAACCCACTCAATGACATTTTTTTTTTCTTGCATCACTGCCCTGGTGGGAATAGGAAGCCCAACCTTACTCCTGAAGAGCTACTGCTGGATTTGAACCGTCAACCCTGTGGGCTGCAGTCCCGCATACAACCACTACGCCACCAGGGCTCAGCTCTACTCAATGAAATCTTAACTAACAGCACAGTGCTGATACATAAAGGGCATCCAATAAATATTGATAAATAAACTGAGTTGATTAAAATGAGTGGATTGTCAATAAATTGGTTAACATAATATGTAGATGAGGATGATTATATTCACCAGCAGGGAGTTGAGTTTGCTTTGAATTGCATATAAAGTATCCACTAAGGTTTCTTTCTTTCCTAGGTCATTAGTAAGGAAGTTAGCCAGAACAAGGGTGTAGTATTTAGGTTTTTATCTGGGCAAATGCAGCTGCCTCCTAATGGAATCAAGTCCTAAATTCCCTCAGGAGTAATTATGACAAGCGACTATGCTTCTACTTCAATTTAGCAATTTTACAACTTCTACTCCATCTTCTGGACAGTGAGTAGATAAGACTGAACAAGAATCGATGCATTTGAATTGTGGTGCCAGCTAGGAATATCAAATATACCCATGGATTTCCACAAGAATAAACACATTTGTGTTGGAAGAAGTATAGCCAGAATATTCCTCAGAAGAATAGTGAGACTGTCTCATATACTTGGGACACTGGGAAGGAAGGACTAGTTCCTCCTAGAAGAAGGAGCTCAGGCTTGGTCAAGGAGGGGGGCAGCAGAAAAGAGGAAGCCCTTTAACAGGATGGCTTCACATAGTGACTGCAACCATGGGCTCGTGCATGGCAGCGTCGCAAAGGCAGCACAGGATCCGCCTTTGTTTGTGCTGCATTCAGGGTTGTTGTGATTCACAACTGACTGCGCTTAATGTCCACAATCCCTCTTCCCAAGACAATCCATGAAATTGGGCTTTTTTTTTAGAGATAGAGAAATATACATGGGGAGGGGAGGGAGGAAAGGTATTAACTTTTGGACATAGTTTTAGGCCAGTCACAGAAGCTGAGTCCACTCATTGACCCCAGGTCAGGTCTACTTTAGGCCCTTTCCAGGACATTTCCTGCCACCACTCCCTGTCCCTAAAATATGCCAGCCTTCATCCGGACTCGTGGGATAGCCCATCTAAATGAGAACCAGTAGTTTCTCTTTCTATTTCCTGTTTGCTGACTACCTACCCCAGCAAATGATCCATAATGTGCATCCAAGATATATTTGCTGCACACACAAAAGAACCCCTTCACAAGGTGTCTTCTGCCCTCCTTTTAAAACGCTTATCTTCTCCAAAGTAGAATCAGGGAAACAAGCCCTAATTTTCTTCAACAAGAATACACCCTGAGATGGCCCCCACATCCTCTGTGCTCTTGATCACCATAACAATGCACAGTTGCACTGTCCTAATCCTGTTACTTCCTCCTGAGTCTTTTTTTTTTCTGGCACCTCTTCTGTCTTCAATGTTTGTCCTCTTCTCCCAGTCTAAAGAAACCTGTCTACCTACAGAAATCCCAAGTCTGTATTTTTGATCCTAAACTATAAACATCCCACCTCATTCCCTTCTCAGATACTCTCTGATAACATCAAATTCTGTTAGTCAATCACTAAACTCCTTATTCCACTCAACTCATTTTCAATACTTTCCCATTCTGGTTAATATCCATTTCATCACATTCAATATGTTGTCAGTGCTGCATGTCAAGTCTTACTTATATTTACCACTTCCATTTTTATTACCCATGTCCTATGCCTAAGGTAGGAGATGTTGTTGTTGCTATTAGGGACCAATTGTTAGACACTTAACAGTTAGGCGTCACTGTTAGGTGACTTACAGTAACAGAGAAAACACTGCCCAGGCCTGTGCTGTCCTCACAATTGTTAAATTTCAGCCTATTGCTGCAGCCCCTATGTCAATCTGTCTTGTTGTCTGAGGGTCTTCCTCTTTTCCGCTGCCAATCTACTTAACAAACTCGGTGTCCTTCTCTGGGACTGGCCTTCTCTCTTGACTACATGTTCAGTGTACGTGATGCAAAGTCTCTCCTTTTCTGCCTCTAAGGAGCGTTCTGGCTCTAATCATTCCAAGATAGATCTATTGATTCTTTTGGCAGTCCATGGCACTTTCAATATTCTTTGCCAGCACTATCATTCAAATGCATTGATTCTTCTGTGGTCTTCTTAATCAATGTTCAGCTTTCACATGCATGCGAGTGTGTTAGTCCAGGGAGACTAAAGAAACAAATTCATGGACGCGGATCTGTGTATAAGAAAGAGGTTTATATTCAAGAGCAATTGAACATTGAGAAAACATCCCATCCCAGTCCCTATCAAGACCTTAATTCGATATTAACCCATATGTCTGATAGCAATTTGTAAAGTTTTCTTCTGACTCATGAAACACTTGCACCGATGCTGAATGCAGGAAGATCACAGGCCAGTAGGTGCAAAGACTTTTGAATCCGGTGGTGGGAGAAGCATCTCAGCAGTGGCAGGGGCCTCCACGTGGCTCCTCCAGTTCCCAGGGGATGGGGTCTATAAGTCTAATGCCATGTGTCTTGTCAGTAGAGCATCTCTCAGGGAGTAAGCCCTCAGAATGTCTCCCACCTCCAAGGAGGAAAACTGGAATTTCCAGAATTTTTCGGAGAAGACTATGCCCACAGAGAGGCCTCATTGGCTGTGACCCAACTGACAAACTAGACTCCACCCCTTCTCTCTTAGTCCTCTCAAATCCAGATTGACACCAGATTATGTAACTACCACAAAGAGACACCTGAAAATATCATGGCTTGGGCCAGGCACACTTTAATCCTCAAAGTACCCTCTCTGATGTTCAGCACGTTAAAGTGGTGGAGGGCAGCAGAGTTAATGCGATGCATCGTTTGATCTCTTGACAGCTGCTTCTGTGAGCATTGAGCACGGATCCGAGCAAAACAGAATCCTTGATGATACTTAACCATGGTGTTACCTATTGATCCAGTTGTGAGGATTTGGTCTTCCTTAAAGTGAGTTGACATCTATCCTGCAGGCTGCAATCCTTTATCTTCATTAGCAAATGCTTCAAGTCCTCCTCACTCTCAGCAGGCAGGTTGTGTCATCTGCCATTTGCTAAGAAGCTTTCTTCCACTCCTGATGCGGCATTCTTCTTCAGACAACCCAGCTTCTCTGAGTCCTCATAGGGGTGGTGTGTGTGTGTGTGTGTTTACAAACAGTTAACACACTTTCTTGCCAACAGAAAGGTTGGAGTTTTGGGAGAAACACCTGGCAATATACTTGCCCCCCAAAATCATCCATTGAAAATCCTATATCGGGCTGCTCTATTACAACACACAGGGTTGCCATGAGTCAGAAGAGTATGGTATGCAAAGAATAATGTGATAACCTCTTAGAACAGGCATATGAAACCTCACCGTCATTTATCATCAACTCGGCACTATCCTAAGTCCTCGATCTACATGATCCTTACACTCCATGAGCTTGTACCACTCTGATATCTACTTTCCATGTGACAAAATTGGCTTTTAATTTCTCTGAAGATTAAAAAGCTGGTTCAGACCACTCTGTAAGTGCTGGTGTCATGATCTGGACCCAGAGAAGTTGGTGCCAGAGCCCACTAAACCACATAGCCTTTTCCGGATCCTCTACCTTTCCTTTTCTCCTTCAGTGTACTCTGGGCCTCGTTGCTGTCAGAAAAAATACTCCCTTAATGCGCCTGCCATGCTATCGGTCTCCTGCTGAAGAAAGGAGATGTACTGAGCGTGTAGTATTGCACGAGCCCTTCCTCTGCTGCATCTGCCACAGCACCCTCTTCTCTGATAAGCCGATCTGCTCAGACTTGTCTTCCTCAGCTAATTCAATCCCATCATCACGTCTGAGCTTACCCCATTCCTTCCATTTCATCTGATCTGCATCTTCCGAAGAAACTTTCCTCACTGGCTTCATTCAGTGCAAGAACCCTTGCTCAGCAGCTTTCTTTCTGCCTGGTGAAGTGTAGCTTCCATTGTCATTGTGACTGTGACATAATCTCCTGTCAACCTGAGTGAAAGAGTAGAGTCTCCTCTGTCAATCAAGCCATAGCCAATGAGGCCTCTGTGTAGACATGACCTTCTCTTGAGGGTTCTGGGAACTCCTGTCTTCCTCCGGGGAAGAGGGGCGCATCCTCTCTCTGCTTGACATTCCTGATGGCAAGACACATGCAGTCTCACGTATAATAACCAGAGCCCTGGAACAGGAGGAGTCAAATGGAGACCCACACCGGGACCGAGATGCTTCCACTGCCAATGAATCCACTGCTGGCCCATGTTCTGCCTATATTTGGCATCGTTGCATATGCTGTGCATCTAAAGAAGAATTTATGGACCAATATCTGACATATGGACTAATCTCTGACTTTCAGACTTGATCTGGATGGGCTGGGTTCTTTTCTCAATATACAATTGCTCTTTGATATAAAGTGCTCGCACATTAATGAGCCTCTGGACTTGTTTCTCTAGTCAGCCCAGACCAACACAGTCACTTTTTTTCCTAATGCTACGCTTCACCTAGAAATGCCTTCAGTATCTTCTCTGCCTTTCCAAACTGGACCAGTTCTAAAGTCATCTCACATTCCATTTCTTTCACAATTCCTTCCTTAACTATTTCTAGCTTCTCTCTTTGGGGCATTCCTATTGAGCATGTAGTCTGCTCCCTCACACTTACCTATCACTATAATTTTGCCTACCTGATAGGAGGGCATGCCACAATGGTACGTTCTAGAAACAAAAAAGAGTGTTCCACAAAGACAAAGTCCAGCCTCTCAGAAGATGTAACCAACTTGCAATTCTTAGTGGCTTTACCCATCTTGAAAAGTAATTTTATATATATGATCCCATTTGCTATTTACCTATAATGTACTCACTACAAATATTGCCTCTCTCCAAAGCACAAAACCCCATCAGTTTTCTGGAGAACAAAGACTTCGGTCAGATATCTGCATCCCTGTAGCTTCTAAAATGATTCTATCAGGCAAATACATGATACTTACAAAATGCTTCTTCATTCCACCTAATTAACTTGCAGATTCAGGAGTGCATAGTTCAAATGCTATTTCTTCTGGTGTGTTTTTATGAGATGAAAGGCAAATAATTTTAAGCCCAGGAAGTAATTTCTCTTGTTTTGTTTGTTTAAAAGAAGCCATGATTGTTCCACGCTTTTGAAAATGTTTACAGATTTTTAATGCTAGAATTTGGAAGGCACACATAAGAGGATTAAAAATCTCAAACAACCCACCCACATCAACAGTAGCTTCCACACAAGTACCTCTGTGTCCAGAGTCTCACAGAGACTTTTAAAGGAAGGATTTACAATTAGTGTAGCATTTGCTTAGCCACTCATCAGCACTGTGTTGCTATTTGAGCAGAGCTGTTTACTTTCCTGACCTCACTTTTCTATAGTGGTATGAAGCAAACTCCCAACTTGTTCTAGTAATCACTTTGGCATGGATCATATGCTAAACTTCCCGTCTGAAGTCGAACCCAGTTCTCCGCCACAAATCTCTAGGCATGTCGTTCACCATTCTAGCTGATATTTCTGTGACAATCGATAATCACAATTGCAGCAAAAAATGTTACTGCATTAGTCAAATTTGGGGACACATTGTGTGCAGACTCAAATGCATTGGAACTGAAGATTGAGGTGTGGAAATAATGGTCAAGGTCGTGATAACAGTGACTTCAAGGTTTTTGTATGAAAAGGGAATGTATCGCTATTGAAAAATACGACTTGATGATTAATTTATGATCTTTTAGGAGTTTGTGTTAAACAAATTGTTCTCTTTCCCCTTACCTACAGTGACCAAAAATGAAGAAGTAAAAATTATTATTGTGAAACACTACAGAGTGGGTTTAGATGAAAAATACGAAGTAACAAAAAAGTGGTCTTTGAATGATCTAGAAATGATTGATGGAAAAGAAGCAGATACTGTAAGTGTACATCTTGTAAAGGAAATGTGGAGTTTATACAGTAGAGATTTGCATGTGCAATATCTTACTTCATATATTCTTGGCATGTACTAAGTGGGTTTGGGGGCCATTCTACTGGGTTGTTTTGTTTTTTTTTTAAAGATCATTTTATTGGGGGGCTCTTACAGCTCTTCTAACAATCCATGCATCTGTTTTGCCTTCAGTGATCATGTTGGAAGGGTAAGCATCACAGAACACCAGGTTGTTAGAGAAATGCGTTCTTGTGTTGAGGAAGGACTTGAGCAGAGGTCCAAAGGCAGTCCACTGCCTCATTGTCTTGCCATATAAATATATGCACCTTTCCCAAAATCTCTGTTTTTATGAATTAATATACTTACTTAAGTGCACTAAGTGTTAAGATGATATTATATTGTGCCTAAGAAATATAGCTTCATTCAGGGGTGCTCTACTTGCAATTTTTTTTTCGTTTTTGAGTTCGAATTTGACTGTTTCCTATTACATTTAAAAACATCTTCTGTGAGGGGCTTTTAAGGTCAGGACAAGTCCACCGGCCAGTCTTGAAATTTGAAATGCCATTTTTTGAAATGGGTGAAGCACCTGCCCATCATCACCCCCGCCTTTGCTCCCCAGCTTTGTCGTCCTGAGCAACACAGAACAGGTCCATCCTTCGCTCACGCAGCGCTGCCTGCCCAATATTGGGATGCCATTGTCATGGCTCCTGAAGTTTTTATCTTCTCAGCTGGATCCCCGTCCTTTTCCCCATCAAAGTTTTCTTATGATGAGCACAGAGGTTAAGAGATGTGAGCGGACTGTATAAACGCAAAGGGGTCCTAGTATTTCTGTTCATTTTAAGGCATCGCTTCTCAACTCTTTATTGCATTCTTTTTCCTACTGTAAACTTCTCTGATTTCCCAAGAACTCAGTTCAAGATTCTAGAAGGAATGTGGTTCATTTGTAATTCCTTCAATCTGGATTCTCATAAAGACTTAGCTGAAACTTCGGTCTTTGATGCACAAATTGCCATTTGTCCTGCTCTGTTGTGGTGACCAGTTGGGCTGACTTCAAGGTCAGCAACTCAAAACCACCAGCCACTCCTCAGGAGAAAGACAGGACTTTCTCTCCCCTTAAATAGTTACCAGTTTGGAAACTCAAAGGAGCAATTCTACTATGCTTATAGGCTCGACGTGTGTCAGCATCAACTCTATGGCAGTGGCTTTGAGCTTGCTTTAGCCATATCCTCAACTTCCGTAGACTGCAGCCTAAATAAAAGCTCTGGTGTTCTAGTTTCTGTATCTCTAGCCATCTTCAGTACTTAACTACTAACTCATGGGGCTTAAAATATCCAGTCATCCGTACTGATAGTAGATTTCCAGTTGCAGAGGATTCTATCCATGACTTCCCACCTCCAGACATTCATTTCATGTAAATTTTTTATATCCATCATCCTGAAAACTCTAATTACTTGTTTGTTCTGTCTCCCTTTTAGATAGATAGCCGCCATGATCCTACAAACTCTATTTGCTAACTTAGTCTCTTCTTTGGATAAATAGCTCCTTAAAACGTGGAACTGTGACATCCCATCTTTTACCATAACTTATTGCATGAGAAATATTAGACACTCAAGTATTTTGCCCGAATATCAAAATTATGTAGCTTGGATATTGAAATTTGGTCCTCAAAGTCTTTACTGAAATCAATATATGCTTTCTACTATGATCTCCTCCCATAAAGACTTACCATCTCAGAAGCCCTGTCAAGGGAAGTCTGAGTCTATGAGAATACAAAGAGTTTGAGGTTTTATGACTTTGACTTATCATCAAGTAATCCTCTTTTTACATTTGGGGGAGTTTGGAGAGCCCTGTAGGTGACTGTGTGCTTATCTTCATTGCTTTCATTCCTAAGTACTCAATAACACTTTTCTGACGATGCATATTCTACCATCTGTCCAATATTTATAAAATGGCAAAATAGATTATGGAATACTATGCAGCCATTATAAAGTATGTTTCCAAAAGAACAACAGACAATAAAATTGTTTTGAAAGGGAAGTCACATTTTGAAAGACCAATCAAATAGAAAACTTTTCTAAAATATGAATATTTTCTCAACTATGCATATTTAGTGTACCAATTATTTAAAATGAAGGCCTTAATTTTAATATAAAATCATAGAAGTACATATATGTGTACAAGGAAACAAACTCATACTTCAGCCAGAATTGTGTCTGTCTAATGGGGGGTTCACAATTTCTAAATTCCATGTTTTCTTCATTATATTCCTCTGTAGATATGCAAACACTTGTCAATGACAAGTCCACTCATCTACACTGAAGGAATTTAAACTCTCATCTCTCTTGGGAATCCATTTATTTCCCTCAAAGTCATCAATATTATTAATATGATGTTATTTTCTACAAGTCTGATGAGTGCCTGTGTGAATATTCTCACAAGGCCTACAGATTTAAACTCAGCATTTGATCTCATCCTTACATCTCATCCTAGTTATCCCATTACCAATATGCAGATCATTCTCTTTGACCTAAATACCGGAGAAGTCAAGTGCTTCCATCTTTCCTATTGCTTTAGGAGCTAAAATATCAACTTGCCTAAAGAAAACCTGCTAGAGAGAAGGAATCATTCTTCTAAAGATTTTCATGGATGCAGTAAAAATACCCTGGTTGTTCTGGGAATTTCCACTGCTCTTCTCTCTTGGAATCGAGTCATACACAGTCAGCAGTTATTTTATTTTTCTCAATAGCAATGATGCAGTTTTAAATAGAGTGATTTCGAGCCAGAGAGTTGTCAAGTTTGAAGCAGAAGGGAATTGAAATTGAAGTCAATTTATAAAGCAGACGTCAAAATGACTGGGGATTTAGAGACTGACGGCAGGCCGGACCCAACAAGAGAGAAGATGACACAGCAGAAATTGGAGATGAGCTGCTTGGTGATCCTGGCTCTTGTGCTGGCCCCGCCACCAAAGACACGTGTGGCCAGAAACTTATTGTCTTGCCTAAAAACAAGACTTTATGAGGTGATGGTGAGATTTTTTTCAGCTATCAGAGTGTATTGGAAGGAAGGAAGGAAGGAAGGAAAGAAGGAAAGAAGAGGGAGGGAGAAGGGAGATCTGTGTGCAGGCATTCTCAGGCCTTGATTTTTTAAAGGAAAGATTCATCCTCTCCAAGACCTGAAGGATACTCTCTAAATTATGAGGAGCAAATATCTGGGAGCGAAAGCTGTGTCTGAAACCAGGCTGGTATCTGGTGGCAGAATGAGCGTGAGTTCCTTTGACTGAGATTCTCAGCAGACTCATCCTTCAAGCTATAAGATGCTCATTCCTCCCCCCTGAGTCAGTGACAACTCATAGGGACCCTCTCGGACAGACGAGAGCAGCACTTGTGGGTTCCTGAGACTGTAGCTCTTCACAGGAGTATGACTGTTCTCCACCTTCGAGTTCCAATTCATAGGAGCCTGATGTACCACAGAACCAAGCGTTTCCTAGTCCGATGCCCTCTTTACAGCTATTCTTCTGTTGAGCGCATCGATGCAGCCACACAGTCAATCTATCTTCTCCAGGCACTTCCTCTTGATCCCTGCCCCTTTGCTTTTACCAAGCATGACGTCCTTTTCTAAGAACTGGAGTAGAAAGCCTCATCTTTCTCCCCAAAAGCTGGGGACAGTTTTGAACCGCTGACATTGTGGTTAAGAGCCCAACACATTACCCACAACACCACCGGCGCTCCATTAGCATATGAGCATTACTCTTCCTCTCCCCTCACCCCCAATCCTGATTTGACCCTATGGGACAGGGTAGAACTGCCCCTGTGGGTTTTGGAGACTGTAACTCTTTACGGAAATAGATCGCCGCAACTTTCTCCCGTGGAGCAGCTGGTGGTTTTGAACTGCTGACCTGCTACTTGTTACAACATAGATGAACCCAGAAAACATCCTAAGGAAAACACCCCAGACAGAAAACACATAGTGTCCAAATGTGCAGAACAGACAAATTCACAAAGACAAAGGGTAAACTTGTTCTTTTCTTTTGTATTCTCATCTTAAGTTTATTTATTTTTTTCATCTTAATTTAATTTAACTTTTTTTATTTTGGGTAAATTTGTTCTTACCAGGGGGCTAGGAAGTGGGTAGGAGGGGAAACCTTAAAGAGTACAGATTTCCGACCAGACTTCGCTCATTCCTCCTCCGTGCCTGGTGGCGGTGGCTTCGACGGCGTGCAGATTCTGGACGGACAGCCGAGCGCTGGGAGGCGCAGGCGGAGCAAGTCTGAAGATGCATCAGGAGAAGGAGACTGCCAGGATAGGCCCAGGAGTGATGGCGCCCAAAGAGGAACAAGTGGGAAAAAAATCTCAACGTGGAAAATGCCCACCAGTTAAATGAAATTGAGAGAGCATAGTTGACCATTGCAAAGGATGAACCTGGAGGAAATGTTAAGCTGGGGCGGGTCTGGCGACTTGCCCCGAATTTTCGATGGGGCTTGTCCAATAAGCATGGTGGGCACAGTGACCGGGGAGATGATGCAGACAGGATCGCGGGGCAGATGATGCAGGTCAGGAGAAAGATCGGGGAGCAGCAGATGAGACATGATATGCGCTCTCCAATTCCTGAACCTGACCATCACGTCGACTTTGCCTTACACCTTAAGTAGTAGGAAGGTTAGCCTTAGGGTGAAGAATGGGCCCTTGCTTGCAAACTGCTCTCCAACTTGTGTTGATCTGATGTAGTGTAGCCGTCAACCTTTTGGTGTTTCCGCTTCCTAGGTTCTAATAGAATATTTTGTGTCAGTCTGGAAATTTCTGTCAGGAGGGCAGTTGTACCCATTTTTAGGGGGGAAAATTGATATTGTGTAATTAATAAAGCAGTTTAAAAGGCAAAAAGAAGAGTACAGATTTCCTTTTGAGGCGATGCCATTCAAAATTGACTGTTGTACAATTCTGTGATTACGTTTTAAAAACTGAATCGTGTACTTTGCAGATCCTATGGTGTGTGGATTGTAATTGATAAAGATGCTACACAAGAAAGAACAAGGAAAAGTCAAAGTCACCTTGTGCATTTTTTTCAGATACATTTTGCTTCATTTTTAGTTTTTAATACTATAAGGCATGATAGTCTTAACCCCAGCAACCCAAACTTTGAGGGCATATTTATTAAGCTCTATACTGAAGAAAAACCAAACAAAAACTCACTGAATCAAGTTGTTTCCAACTCACTCACTGCCCTCTGGTGGTTGTGGGCGCTACACAGCGCTGCTCCTGAGAGCTGCCACTGGATTTGAACCGCCAAGCCCGCTGGCTGCAGTCCGGCACTCAATCACTTACACCACCGGGACTCAGCCCCAAGGCTATACATCTTTAAGGAAGCCGAAGTCCTCCTTTTTCTCCTTCAGAGCTACTGGTGGTTTCAAACTGCTGACCCTACAGTTAGCATCCCATCATGTAAACTGCTGCATCACCAAAGCCCCCAAGTTCCAGACTAAGCAGTTTATATGAGCCACTGACTGCTTTCTAGTCGATTCTGACTTTCATCGACCCAACAGAGAAGGGTAGAACTTCCCCTGTGGGTTTCCAAGACTATAACTCTTTAAGGGAGTAGGGAGTCTCCCAAGGAACAGGTGATAGTTTCACACTGCTTGACCTTGTGCTAGAAACCCAGTGCCTAACTATGCTAAAATCAGATGAAAGGGACTTTGCCCAGAGAGACAGGAGAGAATCAAAACGGTGGCCTAAATTCAATTTTCATACTCTTTTTTCTGCCTCCTACCCACTCCCTCCCACCAAAAAACTAAAGAAGATAAATTACAAACACATATATTATTTTCATATTTATTATTTATGCTGGCCAATGATTAGCACTCTTGTTTGATTTGTTCTTTCACAGTGCTTGCCTTCCTGTCATTGTAGGACAATTTTGCACTCCACTTCTCCTTCAGACCAGTGGGAATTGTGGAGAACTTAGTAGTGGCCAGGAATAAATACCAGAGAGACAAAGATAAATAATGCAAATTTTCTGTCCAAAAAAAAAAGTTAGAAATTAAGCAGAGAAAGAATATGAACACATTTTAGAAATGGAAAAAGCATTTTATACATAAATATAAGCCATTAGTGTCACTATTGACTATTGATAACAGTGTTAAGTACTTTGATTTTCTTATATAAAAACATGATTAGGTTTTATAGCTATTTTTTAAAGAAACTCCACTAGAAGTATAACAAAAGTGTAGAGTAACCCAATCAGAAGCAGTCTTTCATTTATCAACCCCAATGAAGTGATTTAATGATTCTTGTTAAACTTTTCTTGCTCTTGCCTTCAAAGGTAAGTTCTTATTATTGATTTGAAGACAGCAAGTTGTGGGCCCAAGTCTGGTTAGCCATACTGCACTGTGTATGTATGGAGTAGCACAAGGAATCAACTAATTTTTTGAGATTCAGGAAAAGACCATTTCTGTAGACAGAATAATCTAAAACTGGATGTGCTTGGGGGCTCAGTGGCCTCGTGGGTTATGCTCACCACAACACCAGCAATTTGAATTCACCAGTCGCTCTGTGGCAGAAAGGTGAGACTTGCAAAGCTTTTCGGCCTACAAAAGCCATCGGCAGTTCTGCTCTGTCTACAGCCCCTCTCTGAGCCAGAACTGACTGGGTGAATGGTTTGTTCTTCTCTTCCATCCCTACCCATCACTATCTTAGTCAACATGCTGCATTTGTACCACTGTAAAAGAGACAGCTGCTACAAAAGCAATCTTTCTTGGTGTTGATTTCTTTTCTCAGAGGCAATTCTGTTGAAAATAAGTAGTTTCAGAAAGCTCATTTGTAGATTTTAGGAATTGTGACTGATGTGGACCCATTTGCCATTAATAAGTAAATATGAGAGACTTTGAGAGAATTCAGAAAAGGTAACTACTTCTTTAGCTACAAACTAATTTATGTCTTCTTTGTCCCCTTCCAGGATAATCCATTTTTTGATCTGCACTTCAAGAAAGTATACAATTTGGAAGCATACAGCTGTGCTTCTAAATATGCCTTTGCTCGAACTGTAAATAAGCTGAACCATGCTTATCTGAAGAAAGACTTGCAGATTGTGAACTTTGATTTCACGTACATTAATGATGATTCCATTTGGTCCTCAAACAACAAGGACTGCTTGGTCCTGATGAGAGTTT
Source organism: Nesogale talazaci (assembly GCA_004026705.1). Lineage (NCBI taxonomy): Eukaryota > Metazoa > Chordata > Mammalia > Afrosoricida > Tenrecidae > Nesogale > Nesogale talazaci. The sequence continues at coordinate 79,675 of PVJH01006845.1, forward strand.
GCTTTTATGCTTTTAATCTTGTGTGCTTGTCCCTGTGTCCCCTGCCACTTTGAAGAGCTCCGCTGAGCTCGACGACAATGATTTCCTCAAGTACGACATTGACCATCCTGGTGTTGTTTTCCCCCCTTCATTGGAAACAATTATTAATATGAAAATAAAGGAATGCTTTGTGAATTGCAGTGGAATGTGTTTTCATGCACTTTGGCATTTAAAACTTTTTATTTTTTGCCTGCTGCTAGATAACTTTGAAAGGAGTCGGATAGTTTTGAATGAAGTCTCCTTGGAGAGGACATGGCAAATTCTTCAGACGCCAAAATCGGGGAAAACTTTTCTTCTTATGACACAAAATCCAGGGAAACTGTGTTAATTAGATGACATAAAAATAAAAAATCTTTGAAGTAAAAAATTATTTAATCCAAATAGTAAATGACAAACTGAAAAAAAAAAACTCTGCAACTTATATAACAAAATGCCAACATTCTTTGTACACAGAGTGTTCCTAAGATTGAGAAGGAAAAATGCTGAGAAATATGGAAAACATAAATAGATGCTCAGTCTTACTCAATATAAAAGAGATGTAAATTAAGTCTATATCAACTATCTGATGAAAACAGAAAAAGTTGATAACATTTCATTACTTGGACGGCGGGAAGGTAGACATCATCATTCATTATTGTTGGAATGCAAAGTTATATAAATTGCACAGATGACAATTTGGACACTATCTTACGTATATTTAACCTTTGAGCCAGAAATTTGGCTTCTAGAATACTTTCACAAAGAAAAATTAATAAAAATATAGAATGGCATACTTATCGTGGTTCTAGTTAGAAGATAAAATATTGAACACTGCTCCCTAAGACCCATCTGTAAGCAATTGGACATCCCCTTACAAAAGGGTCTTGAGCAAGAGATGAGCCAGTTAGGGTGCAGTGTAACAAGGATGAAACATACAACTTTCCTCTAGTTCTTTAATGATCCACTACCACCCCCACTATCATGGTCCCAATTCAACCTTACAAGAGTGAGGACCTGATACCAAGGGCTCAAGTAGAAAGGAAATGTTTTAAGAATGATGATGGCAACATATGTACAAATGTGCTTAGCACAATGGATGGATATATGAATTGATAAGAGTTGTATGAGCCCCCAATAAAATGATTTTATAAATATGTTAAAATGTTCAAATATAAGTCAGTAGAGTAGTAATTGAAAAAATGATGATACATAAAACGTATGCATGCTGTAGAAAAAGTGCCATGCAGCTGTAGAAAAAGTGAGGCTCAACAAAGGCCACATGGAAGAAGCACACTAGCATGTGGAATCATGAGGTGTCAAAGGGATGAGTTATCAGACTTCAAGAACTAAAAAGCACAACATTGCATGCTCACTTTCCTGATATGATCGCTGAGGACAAAAGTGTGCATAAGCAAATGTGGTGAAGAAAGCTGATGGTGCCCGGCTACCAAACGATATAGCGTCTGGGGACTTAAAGGCTTGAGTAAACAAGCAGCCATTCAGCTCAGAAGCAATAAAACCCACATGGAAGAAGCATACCAGCCTGTGTGATCATGAGGTGGTCAAGGGAACTGGTATCAGGCAAATTATATTATTATTAATGTTAAATTATTAATATTATTAATATTAAAATTATATTATTATTAATGAGGGGGAGTACATATTGGGAACCCAAGGCCCATCATTGGGTGAGGTGACATCCTTTTGCAGAGGGGTTACAAGGAGGAGATGAGCCAGTTAAGATACAGGGTAGGAACTATGAAATATGCAACCTTCCTCTAGTTCCCATGCTGCCTCCCACCCACTATCATGACCCCAATTCTACCACATAAATCCAGCTAGACCAGGAGATGTACAGTGAAGTTGGAAACGTGGGAAACTTAGGATGGATGATCCATCAAGACTAGTGATGGGAGTGGTAGTACCAGGAAGGTGAAGGGATGGGGGAGTAGAGGGGGAGAACCAACTTCAGGGATCTGCACGTGGCCTCCTCTCTGGGGCACGGACAGCGGGGAGGTGGGTGTTGGGACACATTGTACAGTTGTTGTTTTTGTTAAAGAGGAGCTTGTACCAAGAGCTCAAGTGGAAAATGTTTGGAAATGTCTGTGGCAACATGTGTGCAAATGTGCTTGATACAAATGATGTACTGAATGTTGTAGTAGCTGTAAGAACCCCCAATAAAATTTTTTTTAAAAGTGAGGTTCAATGAGGTACTTTTGCATATCTCTTAGAATGGCTAATGAACAATATCACTGCTGGCAAGGAAATAGAGCAGTTGCAATCCCCAATCTTCTTGAAAAAGAGTTTGGCAGTTTCTCATAAAGTTAAACATTCACTTGCCATATGAACCAGCACTCCCCTCCGAGGTTCTTATTCAAGTTAAGAGAAAACACACACACAAACATTTATCTATCAATGTTTTGTTCGTTTGTTTGTTTTATTTTAAATCATTTTATGGGAGGTTCGTAAAACTCTTATCACAATCCATACATACACCCATTGTAGGCCAAGCACGTTTGTACATCTGTTGTCATCATCATTCTCAAAACATGTGCTTTCTACTTAAGTCCTTGGTATTAATTCCTCATTCTTCCTCCTCCACTCCCCCTCCCTTATGAACTCTTGATAATTTGTAAACTATTATTATTTTGTCATATCTTACACTGGCCTACGTCTCCCATCACCCACTTTTCTGTTGTCCATCCCCCAGGAAGGAGGTTATATGTAGATCTTTGTAATTGGTTCCCCCTTTATACCTCACCCTCCCTTGATCCTCCCTGTATCGCCACTCAAGACACTGGTCCTGAAGGGATTGCTCATTCTGGATTCCCTATGTTTCCAGTTCTTATCCATGTTTTGACCATCTTTATTCATGTTGTTGTTGTTAGGGACCACTAAGTGAATTCTGACCTGTAGCAACCCAATCAATGCATGACAGAATAAAACACTCTCCAGTCCTGCTCCATCCTCACAATGGTTCCTGTGCCTGTCCCTTGTGGCGGCCACTATGCCAGGCCCTCTCCTTGAGCATGATGTCCTCTCCAGGAACTTGTCTGACCACATGTCCAAAATATGTAAGACTGAGTCTTGCCATCCCTGCCTCTCAGAAGCACTCTGGTCAGCATTCTCCTTTTGTTTGAAATTTTTAGCAACGAAAAGATTTGGAATACCTTAGGTCTGTAATTCTGAAACAAAAGAAATGCTGGAGATCATTTTGAAATGCCCTTCTGACATCAGAGGAGCCAGAGAAGAGCTGAGAAGGGAAAATAATACTAGATTACACCAGGATATCTTGTGGTAACAGAAAATAAGCAAGTGTTAAAAAAGAAAGAAAGAAAAAGAGCACAGGTGTGCCCAAAGGACATAGAAAACTCTCTGAATGGAGAGTTCTCTGTACTTAACTCCCAATGTCCTGTGCTAGAATCACATGAGCAACAAAATACGTAAGGACAGTGTTGTCTTGAAGCTCAGAGAACAAAGTCTCCTTGATAGATACTGGGTGAAGGGAGATATCGGAGTGTGTAAGATATGACAGGATAGGACAAAATAATAATAATTTATAAATTATCAAGGGTTCGTAAGAGAAGGGAGGAAGGGGGGGTGGGGGAAATGAGGAGCTGATACAAAGGGCTCAAGTAAAAAGCAAAATGTTTTGAGAATGATGAAAACAACAAAAGTGTTTGGCACGCAATGGATGAATGGATGGCTTGTGATTAGAATTGTATGAGTCCCCAATAAAATGATTTTTAATATAAGAAAGAAAAAAGAAAATAATTATATGAGCAAATGGGAGAGAAAGAGCAACATATAGTCGATTTCCAAATAATGAATGCAAAAGGTGTGAGGGAAACCAATAGATGTTGAGAAGTTAAGGAAATTAGAAAATACCACCAGAACAGAAGCTACGAGCAAGGTCAAATAAACGCTTCAATAGTTGGAGACGGCTGAAGGAGAAGCGAGATATTTGCACAGTCTCAACATGTCTCTCCAAAAAGTTGATTGACTTTCATAAAGGGAAGAATAGCAACTTGACAGAAGCAGACATTGCTGATGATACCATCCAAGTCACAGTGACCCTGTGTGCAAAGAACAAAACCCCGCCCAGTCCTATGCCAGCCTCTCAATTGTTCCTACATTTTGAGCCCATTGTTGCCACCACTGTATCAGTCCATGCTCATCAAAGGGCTTCCTCTTTCTAGCTTCTCTGCTACTTTACCAAGCACAATGTCCTCCAGGGACTGCTTCCTGCTCACATGCCCAAAGCAAGTGAGATAAAGTCTAGGCACCCTCACCTCTAAGGAGCACTGTGGTTGTGCTTCTCCCAGGGCAGATTTGTTGGTTCGTTGGGCAGTTTGTGGCATGTTAAATATTCTTTTCCAGCACCATAACTAAAATGTATTGATTCTTCCTTGGTCTCCCTGATTCAATGTCCAACTTTCACATGCGTATGAGACCATTGAAAAAGGCATCTGGTAGACAGCACCACAACCAGAGGGTCAAGGAATACTGGAATGTATACTGCCAGATGTACTGCTTGAGAAGAACACATCACCTCTATATTATTCTTGCCAAAAATCTGTACCTGTAAAGTGTCTGTGAGAAAGCATTAGGCAAGCACTAATCAAGGATGCTCTACAAGTGCCTTGCTTCAAAAGTTTCCAGGTTGTGAGAGACATAAGGGTGATTGTGCCTCCAGTTTTTAAACTGACCTGAACAATTAAGGTGCTCTTTTTCTTTCTAAGAGGGACCCTGGTAGTGCTCAGGTTTAGGCATTGAACTGCTCACTGTGAGGCTGGCAGTTCAAATCCACCAGCTGCTCCGTGAGAAAAATATGAAGCTGCTCCCATAAAGGTATATCGTCTCAGAAACCCTCTGAAGAGTCACGATGAGTCAGAAGAGACTCGTGCCTGGAACAGGACATCATGCTTGGTAAAGTAGAAAGACGTTGGAAAATAGGAAGATTTGCCTGAGCCCTGGTGGTGGAGTGGTTGAGTGCGGGACTGCGGCCCACAGGGCTGGCAGTTCAAATCCAGCAGCAGCTCTCCAGGAGCAAGACTGGGCTTCCTGCTCCCACCAGGACAGTGATGCCCTGAAAGAAAAAAGAAAATGAAAAATAGGAAGACTCTCCATAGGATGAATTGACAGGGTGGTTGCAAAGGCAGACTCAAAACTGCCAAGGGTTGTGAGACAGGCATCGGGATGAGAAATGTCCTTCTGTTGTGCACAAGGTCACTGGGAGTCAGAACAGATTCAAGGGCACTGGACAACAGCAACATAAGTCAGCCTTTCTTTAATAGAGGATATTTCTCCAAATATCTCTACATGTGTTGCAAATGTATCTATGAATATAACGGCTTGTGGAGGGGGCAGAGTGGTGGAAACCCAATACCAGCTATTTGTGGACAGGACTCATCTGCAGGTTCAGGACCATAACCTCATGAAAAAAAATGAAGGCCGATTTCTTAATGTACAATTACCCTTTATAGAAAACTCTCTCACACACATATGTGTGTTTATGGATTTGTTTCTCTAGTCTACCCGGACTAACACAACCATGATTCAAGTGCATCAATTCTTCTTCAGTCTTCTTTATGTACATGCAGATGAGGGGACTGAAAATACCCTGGCTAGGGTCAGGCCCATCTTAGTCCTCAAAGTGACCACCCTGCTTTTCAATACTGGAATGAGATCTTGTGCAGCAGACTGACCCAATGCAATGTATCCTCTGATTCTGGACTCTTGCTTCCCTGAGCATAAATTGTGGATCCAACTAAGATGAAATCTTGACAATGTTAAACTTTTCTCCATTTATCATGATGTTGCCTATTGGTCCGGTTGTGAGGATTTGAGTCTTCTTCATGCTTGAGTTGTAGTTCACACTGCAGGCTGCCATTCTAGATCTTCATCAGCGACTGCTTCAAGTCCTCCTCACTTTCTGCACGCCAAGTGATATCATCTAACAGCTTTTTCGAAACACAACCAGTGGTGGCTACAGATGAAATGCAGCAAACCCAGAGTTCCCACAAGGAACATAAGGAGTCTAACCATGAACCTCTACACTGTAAATCACTAGAAACAGCAACAAAAATCATCTTACCTTTGTATAGTTGAAGTGTCACTTAACAAAAAAAGTGGTGTGAAATTTTACCTTCCCATTGAAGTTGACCCCTGCAAAATGTCGATAATGTAATAACTCACTGGGATAGAACAAGGGTAAAATTTTAAAGAGGTTAGGGAATTCCATGTTAAATCTGATCTTCAATAAGAAAAATAATAAGATCAATCTGTGTTCATCTATCTTAGCTTGGCTTGCTGACGCTGGTAGTGTGCAGGTCAGGACTTGCCTGTGGCAGTTGCTGCAGCATTTCCAAGTGCAGAGAGGGAGAAAAGCCTGTGTCTTGTACTTGACCCAAGCTTATTAAAGAGGCCACATTAAAACTCACTGACCGTGACTTAAGGCCAAAATATTCATTTAATGCCCATGTCTGTGGTGACCAGTTCCCGGAACAGATTCAACCTTAGGTGAGAGATGATCTCCCTATGTGCCAGCACTGTATTTATAAAGTCTGTTCCCTGCACCTAGAACATTCTTCCCCCAAAGCCTCGGGTGGCTGGTGCTAGTTCATCCCTTGGGTCACATCCCAAATGTCACAGCTCCCCCAAGCAGTTTGCTCCTCTCCTGTTGCACCACATCCAGGCACTATGACTTGGCTCCATTTTATTTTCTTCATAGCACAAGTTGAAAACATTTATTTCTGTACTTATCTTCTGATTTATAGGCTGCTTCTTTCCACACCAGATGGAAGCTCCCTAAAAAGCAATAAAAAGCCTTCAGTGCCCTCAAGTCAGCTCCAACTCCACTAGGACAGATGAGGATTGCCCTGGTGGATTCCTGAGAATGTCACTCTTTAAGGGAGTCAAAGGTCTCATCTTTCTCCCACCAAGAAAGCAGTGGCTTGGAACTGCTGATCTTACAGTTGGCAATCCAACTTATAAACACTCTGCTGTCTCTCATGAAAACAGGAACCTTGTCTTGTTCAGTGCTGGAGGGCCTGGTCCATCTGGAGGGTCTGTTTCTCTATCCAATTGTGTTGAATGACTGAATATGAGTAATGTACAGCTATCAGATACATGTGTAATACAAGAACTTGACTAGCGATATACCGGATAGATTCAAGCATAAGCCGAGTTATTTCAGCACTTTTTTAACGCAGTTTTGTGGTAAAATTAGGTGTCTCAGTGAATATTCAGGTTGGCTTGTACACGAGTATATCATATGCATATTATATTATAAAAACCTGGCTTAGAAAAAGAGAGAAGAGGAATATAGGTAATAGGAGAGAGAGACAGCATGTCCTCTAACATGTTTATGCAAATTCATCAGACATAAAGGGAAGATCAGAAGCCATATCCCATGTTTGTTCCTGAATTATAGCTCCAGTAAAAAACCTTAGCTCACAACTTATTGTGGGCAAGAGATGGAACTTCTTTATTTCTGTATTTGATTTTTATTTTTTAGCTTCTGCTCATTTCTGTGGTAGAACATTAATACAGCCAATTCAGGACATCCTTCTCCTTTCCCCCCAAAAAGCACCAGTAGAGTGACTGAAGATTGTACAAAGAGCGTCTGATCCTTCATGCTCTCTCCTCACCTTGATGCTCCCACTAACCTGGTGGTAGCAGCTGAAGCCTCTGCTCCTCTCTGGCCTGGATTTATTCATGTACCCATGAAGGTCACCGTTGCCTTCTGCTGGCTCTGACCACCAAACCCATGGCCATCGAGCCAGTCCCAGGGTAAGGCAGCCCCGGGAGCATTGTTGCACATCAGTGAGGGCTTCCAGGGGCTAAGTGTTTGGAATCACAACTCCAGGACCTTCTTTCTCCACCTTTTGGTTCAAAGCTGAACACGGCAACTGTTGGCAGCACCCAGGAGATCTCTACCCTGGGAACAAAGCCCTTTTGAACTCATGTCTTCCTCCCATGTCTATCCCTGCTCCTTAGCCGGTTCTGTATGGCAGCCCTAGTTGTGTGGTGGGTTACACAGTGAGCAGATAGCCACAAGCTTTGCAGTTCAAAACCACCAGCCACCCTCTGGGAGAAAGACGAGGCTGTCTACCCCCAGTCCCCAAAACCCATAGGAACAGTTCTACTCTGTCCTAAAGGATCTCTATGAGTCAGAATTGATTTGATGGCAGTGACTTTGAAGTTTGGGTATGTGGTTCAATAAGGGTCAAACGCACAGTCACTCTGTAAGAGTTAAAAATGAAACTCTGCTCTAATAAATATATACAGCCCTAGATACTGTATGGAACAGTTGTACTCTGTTCTGGAAGGTCGAGATGAGTCAAAATACATTTGACTAAAGGCAACAGATTTGGCAAAGAATAGATTTTGCCCCCAGAATCTTTCAATATTACAACTTGTGTTCGGTCAGGCTGACTAGAGAAACAAATCTAGTGAAACTCAACAATGTGTAAAAAAGAGTTTATATCCAGAAGTCATTGTGTGTCAGGAAATCATCCCAGCCAAGTCCAAGTCAAGTCCAAAAATCCAATACTAGTTCATAAGTCCCTCTCCAGACTCACACAGCCACATGCGATGGTGTGGACTGCAGGGAGATCACAGGCCAGTGGGGTGCAGAGTCACATGGAAGCGTGGTCGGTGGGAACATGGCAGGGACCTGGTGGCTCTCAGTGTCAGCAAGCGGGACAGTGCAGGCAGAGGGGTGGGAGGCTCCCTCAGCTCTGTCCCAGATGGCACTGGCAGAATCTGTGATGGCCAAGAATGCGGTGTAGACTCTCTGGAAAGGTCTCCTAAGAGAGCTTCCACACAGAAGCGAGAGCAGGTCTGCTGCTGCACTGCAGAGATCAAGCTATCTATCACGAGCTGGACACGGTCAGATCCACAAGATGCAAGCCCGTGGATGGAGGGTCAGCCGCTCAGAGCATGACGGATAGCTGCTGAACCATATTGAATACTGAAAACCTCAGGAGTAGCCCGAGAATATCACCAGAGACACGGCACTCAAGATCGGACAGACAAGACGATTGGACACAGCGGCTGCAGCAATGAGGGCAAAATAAGAACAAGTGTGAGGAGAGCAAAGGACGGAGTGCTGTTTTATTCTGCTGTCGATCGAGTCGCTGTGAGACGGAATCAGCTTGACGGCTTCTAAGAACAACAGAAACATGGCGGTAGACAAACTGGCAAAGAAAGAAGTTACTGTCCTAGGGGAGTCGTCAACAGAGATTAGCAAAAAGGCGTGAGGAGAGTTGCCAGAGTAACAGTTGGGCGGGAATATCTGGAACCCAGCAAACTCGGGGAGACTTAACTTGGTGCTCCTTGACCCGAGGCTGACTTGCAAGCATGGCCCAAGCAGCACAAAGAAACTAAGGTGTAAAGGCCTGGGTTGCCTTGCCAGAAAAGCAAGCTAGATTAGGGTGAGGGAAAGTTAGGATGGGAGGTGGAGAAAGGCATTGAAAGCGACACCGGGGCCTTGGTAAGGGGTTACATGTTGGGCTGTGATCTGCAACGTGAGCAGTTCAAAACCACCAGCCCCTCTACCGGAGACAGAAGCTCAGTCTCAGAAACTCACAGGAGCAGTTCCACCCTGTCCAGTAGGGTCACTCTGTGTCCACATCAACTCAATGACAGGGAGTTTGGTTTGCTTTTAAGGTCCTTATTATGAACAAAGCAACAGAGACTGAAGCTTGTCCCACTAACGTGCCTGTGTTAAGTTCATTCAGGGACCATGGCTGTCCACCGTCTTTAAGTGGCTTCTATGAGAGAGTGGACTTCACGGAGGGGAGGCACAAGAAGTGAAGACTTCCAATCCATTCGATGTCTTGTTTCAACTTCAGCTGCAACAACACCCTCAGAGGTTTCCTGAGCTCTGCGCAAGGGCAGCCCTACAGTGCCTCTCCTCTCGTCTTCTCACTTCTCACCAGGCTTCTCTGGTGCAGGAACCACAATTTATAATTGTGCCATTTGCAAGTGGGGCGTCATGGATTCCCAGAGCCATTCCTCTTTGATAAAAGGGCTCACAGCCAGCAAATGGAGCTTCCTTCATGCTCCTCCCTTTGGACAGTTCAAAGACTTGTCTCCCAAGATTTCATGGACAGTTCCATAGGAAACCCACCAACAAACCAAACCCACTGCCATCAAGTCTATGCTGACCCTAAAATGAGCCTGTAGGGTGGGTAGAACGGTCCCTGTGGGTTTCCAAGACTGTAATCCTCAGAGTAGAAATCTTCATCTTTCTTCCACTAGGTGGCTGATGGTTTTTCACTGTTGACTTTGAGATGAGCAGCTTTGATGGTTAGGGATTATGTCAACTCGATGCTTCTGGGGAAGGTTAGGGACGGACCTCAACCTCTCAATTGGGTCACAGACTGATGACATCTCCATGGTGTCATAAGCCTTTTTGTATAAGAGAAAGAGACTGGGCAGGGTAGAGTCAAATTCTCAGGGGTCCTTTGTGTTCTGCTGGAGCTACATCTTGTGTCTGGTCCCTCCATATCCTGTTGTGCCACCTGCCTATTGCAGGAGCCACCAGTAGACTGTTGACGGTGGATTCATTCGCCAAACTTTGGATCCCCCAGCCAGCGCCCCTGGCTGCTTCTGCTTTGTCACCCTGTTTCCTGTTCATCAGTTTCTACAAGCCAAGAGAAGCCCATCTTGAACTACGCTGGACTTAACTATTTCTACAACTGTATAGGATGGTAAGCCTTCATCTCATGTAGTAGGATGTGTCATCAGGTGAGACTGGTCTTGGTAAAGCAGAGGGACAGAAAAAGAGAGGAAGTCTCTCAATGAGTGAACTGATACAAAGACCATCACAATGGTCCCCAGAGCAATGGTGAGCGTGGCGCAGGACCAGGTAGCATTTCGCTCTGTTGTTCATAAGGTTGCTATGGGTCACAGCCAAGTCAATGGTACATGGTTCTGATAACAACTATGTACGCCATTTCTTTTCTTTGTATTATTAATCATTTTATTTGGGAGACCTTACAGATATTATACCAATCCATAATTTAGTTCGATCAAGAGTAACTTTATAATTGCTACCACTATGTTTCAAAACATTTTCTATTTAAGCTCTTTGATATCAGCTTCCCATTACTCCCCTCCTCCCTCACCATGCCCCCCCTCCCCAGGAGGCCGAGCCTTTGCACCTGTGGAGCAGCTGCTGGAATTGAACCTCCATCCCAGTGGGCCGCAGTCCCGCACTCAACCACTTACACCACCGGGGCTCAGCCCGTAAACTGATTTTTTTATCCCAAGCTGAGTAGCATAAGAAAATCGGGCTGAGCCCCGGTGGCGTAGTGGTTGTGCGCAGAACTGCGGCCCACTGGGATGGAGGTTCAATTCCAGCAACTGCTCCACAGGAGCAAAGGCTGGGCCTCCTACTCTCACCACCAGACGGCAGCGGTGCCCCCAAAACAAAAAAAAAATCTTTATGAGAGGAGACAGCCTCATGGAGTCTCTCTGGAGGGACTGGTAGGATTGAACCATCAACTTAGTGGTTAGCAGCCCAACAGGGAACCCAGTATGCCATAAAAATTCCCTGCTTAAAATAGATGCTAGCGATGTGGTTTCAATTAGTCATTCCCCTTGTCACTGGAGACATTTGCAACATCCGGGTTTCTCAAACATAAATGTGACGATTCAGATTTAGTAAAGTTAAGGGGGTCAAAGAGGCTCTTTTTCCTAAGCACCTAGATAATGCCCAGGCAGCGGACCATACTTTGAGAAGCAAAGTCATTAGACAAGCCCTGGTGGCAATGTGAATTGAGCAGTTAAGTTCCCAACAGCAAGCTCTGCAGTTTGATCCAACCAGTGGTTTCAGGGGAGAAAGATGAGGCTGGCTGCTCCATGGCGATTTGCAGTCAGAAAATCCTAGGCACGGGGCTGACTGAGTCGGAATTGACACGAAGGCAGTGGATTTGATTTTTTATTTCTTCTATGTTACCTGTATGTCTAGAATAATCTGCAGTGCTACCAAGTGCTACTAAGAATACTAATAGCTGGGCTGCACCTCCAGAATTTTAGTTTAAACTCTTCATCTTTAAGGCCACGCTCAAGAGTTGGAAGTCACAGGTGCAAAAAATAAAACACTTTAATTTATCCCCTCTTAAATTAGTTGCTGAAAATATTGGAATGGAGCGCCACATAAGCAAAAATTCAATCAATTCGGCTCATTCCTTCTTAAACGAATTGCTGAAGCTTCTTTTTTTAAAAAATAATTTTATTGGGGGCCCTTAAAGCTATTATAACATTCTATACATCATCTGTATCAAGCACATTTGCACACATGTTGCCACATTCATTTCCAAACATCTCCCACTTGAGCCCCTGGTATAAGCTCCTCTTTCCCTCCCCCCCTTTTTAATGAATCATTTTATTGGGGACTCATACACCTCCCCTCACGATCCATACATACATCAATTGTATGCAGGCCTCATTTGCACACTTGTTGCCATCATCACTCTCAAAATATTCTCCCTCCACTTAGGGTCTGTGTTAGTCCGGGTAGACTAGAGGAGCAAATTTCAGAGGCACGCATACAGGTTTAAGGAAAAGATTTATGTACAAAAGGAATGCGACATGGAGAAAGCATCCCAGCCCAGTCCAGTCCAAAGTCCTAAGTTCGGTATTAACCCATATGCCTGAAATCAGTCTACAAAGTCTTCTTCCGACTCATGAAGTCACAAGTCATTGGGTGCAGAATCCCGGTGCTGGCAGGGCACCTCGCCTCCAGGGCTCAGGGTCCATCAACAGCAGAAGGAACTCATTGCTGGCAGAGGTCTCCATGTAGCTGCCCCAGCTTCAGAGGTCTGGCTCCATCAAAGTAAAGCTGTGTGGTCCCTCCACTGGCTCCTCCAGCTTCTCGAACGCTGCCAGTTTGTCTTGTCCGTGATTAATCGTCTCTGAAACTAACTCCCAACAACTGGGTAAGATAGCTTCTCATCTTCACGAGGGGAATATCGCGAGATTTCCCAGAAGTCTCAGGAGAAAGCCATGCCCACATAGAGACCTCACTGGCTACTCAATGGCTTTCTCCTGATTAACAGGCAAGACTCCACCCCTACATTTCAAGCATAAAGTTAACAAGAGCACATGACTGCCACAGGGTCCCAGTTCCAGCTCCCCATATTTCCTCCCCCCCCCGCAGCTTTAACAATTTACAAATTGTTACTGTTTTTTCCTATTGTACATTGTCCACTGTGTCCCTTCACTCACTTCCCTGTTGACCAAGCCCCAGAGAGGAGCATAAATATAAGCACATTGATATCATACAGAAGCTTCTCAAAAGTAAATACACCGCAGCAGTAACCGTGCGACTGCGGCCCCGCCTCTGCCCTTCTTTGACCCGCCCCTTCCGGCGGGGCTGAGTCGCGCCTCACCACGCCCCTCCGGCGGTGCCCCGCCCTCTACGTCTATTGGCCACTTTCCTTTCCCGCAGCCACGCCTTCCTTCTCCAGGGGTCAACTTCCGGCTCGGAGGTGGGTCACGTGTGCGGATATGGGCCTGGGGAGTGAAACGGCCGCTTCCCGTTCACCATTTAACTCAGGGCGCTGTCCAGGAGCCGTGGCTGCCCCGCCCCGGCCCGGCCCGTGACCGTCTTGGAGGACCCGCCTCCGCGCAGCCGGGCTCGGTCCGGTTCTGCGGTAAGCTTCGGTCGCGGCTACCCAGGAGTCCTGGCGGTGGCGAGCGGACGAGCGCGCGGGCGCCTGGGAGCCCGGGGTGCCCGCTGCTGATTCCGCAGCGCCCGAGAGCGGGGCACAGCTCCGGTCTGACAGGTGTCCCCGCCGACAGGTGGCCCTTCCTCTCGCCGTCTCTCCGTGTGGGGCGCAGAGTCCGGCCGAGCTTCCCCCACCCCCACCCCCACCTTGCCCCGGTGTCTGGGAGGAATGAGCAGGGAAGAGAATCCTCACACATCCCTTTCCGGCTCCTCCTTAGGAACCGAGTTCTATTGTGGCCCCGTTCTTTGGAGCTTTGGCGTGGACCAGGAAAGGAGGGTGGGACAGTGTTTCCTCCTCGTCCAAGTCTCCACGTTCTTCTGACTTTCTTACTTCCAGCTTCCGTTCTCAGTGTGCCATTCTACCGTAATTTCCCAGTGGCAGTGTTCCAGGTGCCAAGGTGTGCCGACTTTCTGCATACAGGGCCCGACCCACAGGGGCCCGACCCACGCCGACAACTCTTTGTCACAACCAGTCCACCGAAGCTGATGGCCCAACCAAATTGAAGGAAACGGGACCGGCGCACAGCAAGCAAGCGGTGGCTGCCAGCTTCTGGAATGTGGTCAAATATAGGATGTGGTTGTCGTGCTGGGGTGGTGGTGGTGGTAGTTGGTGGCCCTGGTCGGCTTCTGCACACACCTTACAACAGGTCTTCTGCCATCTTCACAACTGGTGTTTGAGCCCGTTGTTGTGGCCACCGTGTCAGTCCATCTTGTTGAAGGTCTTCCTTTTTTTGTTTTTTTCAAGGCCCTGCATTTTGTAGGGACTGGGCTCTTCTGGTCGCATGACCTTGCTTCAAGGGAGCATTCTGGCTGTACTTCTTGCAAAAAGTCCTTTGGGTTGGTTCTTTTGGCAGCCCGTGATGCCTTCAATATTCGTCATCAGCACCAGAGTTCACATGCATTGATTCCTCTTTGTATTTGTCATTGTCCACACTTACAAACAATGCCCTGGCTTGAATCAGCGGCATGCACCGTTGTCCTAAAATTAACACCCTTGCTTTTCAACACTTTAATAAAGAGATCTGGTGCAGAGGATTGCCCAGTGCGATGCATCACTTGAAAATAATTTTATAGAGCCGTAGTGACTTTCCTGCCTTCCAGAAAGGGGCGAAGGACCTAACGCTTAGCATGTAAATACCAGGAAGTCAGCATGTCTTCATGAACGTGGCTTGTGCTCACAGAAGTGCTGCCTAGCACTTAGTAGGCATCAGTATTTTCTAGCTGAATGAAGCGTCTCATCGTGCTTTTCATTAATGCCTACCTCCTTTATGAAATTTGTCAAAATCCTCTCTTGTTTTTCCACGTACCATACATTAGATCCTTGTTTTTGACCAAAGACAAACTGGTAAATGTTGTCCACTGCTGAGTCAATCATTGGAAAGATTTTACTGAACAGTTCAGGTGGCCTCGTTACGTACTTGTCGAGTGCCTACTCTGACCCCAAAGAGCACCAGTTCAGAACCAAGAAAACAAAATACTCCCTGGTCATGACCCATACTCAGTTGTTACATTTGAGCCCATTTTTACAGCCACTGTGTCAACCCATCTCCTTGACAGCCCTCCTCTTCCTTCGCTGACCCTGTATTTGGCAAAGCATGATGCCCTTTTCCAGGGACTGACCTCTGCTGTTAATATATTCAAAGTACTTGAGGTAAAGTCTGGCCACCCTCAATCCTAAGGAGCATTCTGGCTGTACTTCTTCCAAGACAGGTGTGTTTGTTCTTCTGGCACTCTGTGCTGCTTGCAGTATTCTCTACCAGCACCATAGTTCAAATGCATCATTTCTTCTGTGACCTTCCTTAGTCCTTGTTGTTGAGCTTTCTCATGGGTATGAGGCAATTAAAGATGCCATGGCTTCCTAAGGGCCACTGTAGTCCTCAAGTTGAAGTCTGCTCCTCAGTGAAATGCAGATTTGGTTTCTTAAGTGCTGTTTCCAGGAGCATTGAGTATAGAACCAAATAAAGTCAAATCCTTCGCAGCTTCCTGCTTTTCTCTGTTTCACATGATGTTGTTTATTGGTCCAGTTTTGAGGATTTTATTTTTTATATGGACTGGGAATCTATACTGAAGACCAATGTTACTGGTTTCCATCAAACTGTGCATCAAGACCTGTGCTTTGTTTGCCTCATTTTTAATGTAGTTTGACTAAGCACAACCCTGTCTTATAGTGTGGCTATGGATTGGAATTGAATAAATGGCGGTAACAGAAGGAGAAATCTTGATTCATCTCTAATACTTCATTTCTTTGTACACGGTGCAAAATTGAGGGGGAAATCGTTATGTATTTAAGCTTTGTAGTGTGAATTAAGTGAAGGTTTATAGAGCAGATCATCAGTTTTGCATTCAACAATTTATGCACTTTGTTTCATCTCATCCCTTGCAGTCCTCTCGGTGCTATCATTTATCCCACTTCTCCTCGGTGTTTCCTGCTTCCAGGCCTCAGCCTCTCCTCGCTGTTCTGAATTTTATGCTTCGTCAAATGCTGCCCTTTTGACTTCAGTGTTATTTACTGTTCTCCTTGTAGATGGGTGTATTGTGTCACTGAGAGTTGAGCCACTGTGGTCTGTTCTGTTCCAGACTTGAAGGGTGACCAGAGGGTCTGTCCCCATGAAAATTTGCCATCTCCTGAGGAATCAACTAAGCTCGTATGAAAGAAGTACACCATACTGTGTGATCCAAGGACTGTAAACAATAAAACCCAAATCCAGAGGAGGGAACGGTATCAGAACTTAAATTCTGAACACCCAGTTTGCAGAAGGCTGTGATGGCTGTGGGAACCCAAAATCCATTTTCAGGTTCCCCACATGGATTAAGCCTCCATTGTATCTTCTCTGACCATAATCCAGAGATGTGATTACCCCTGCTATGAGTTAGAGCACTGTAAAGTCAATTATGGCCAGAGTAGTTAAGTTAAAATGTAACACCTTAGTTTATGATCTCCCTTTTGACCCATTTTAAAATGGCTTATGGTTTTAGTATGTTCTGCTTTCTGACTGAAGTTTTCTCTATTTTGTCATTGTTGTTTGTTTCTTCAGTTCGTTTTATATGATTTTCTGTGTATGAAATCCACCATAGGCAAATCTATAGAGACAACAACTGGATTTGTAATTACCTAGGGCCATGGCAAGGGAGATTGGGGGGAATGGGGCACTAACAACAAGCCCTATGAGAAAGAAGGAAGTGCTCTAAAATTGATGGTGGTGGTGATTACATAGCTTACTGAGTTGTATGACTTGTGTTGTGCCAATAAAACTACTTTTAAAATAGAAGTAAAGAGCACTGGTAAGGGTGACTACGTAGGTAAATATAAAAGTGTATGACGGAGTTTTTATACCTATTATCTTATGTAACTTCAAAGATAACTTTCTGTGGCAATAGGCGCAAGTCAATCGTATATGGGAATGTAATTTGTGTGCTAATAAGAGCAACGGGGGAGAGATGGAATGGAACTATAGTAAAGCGATATTTCTGGGGGTCAAAAGAAAGCTTTAGTGTCTCAGAAACCCCATATAGGGACCCTGTGAGTTGGAACCGATACAATGGCAGTGGGTTTGGGGGTGACAGTAATGATTTCTTTCCAGCTTTCGTTGTGTCACTTTCTTTGCAATGGACACAGATAGAGGTCTATTCCAGTCAGTTGGTCAGGTAACTCTCTTCCAGTTTCTTGGCAGAGATAAATGAGTGCTTCCAGCCCCATATCCGTTTGTTGAGACATCCCAAAATTGGTATTGTGACTATTCTGAGCGCTTTGTCTTTGCTAATGGCCTCAGTGCAGCTTCAACTTCTGCTTCATTACTACCAGTTCTGCCCTGGTGGGAATAGGAAGCCCAGCCTTGCTCCTGCAGAGCTGCTGCTGGATTTGAACTGTCAACCCTGTGGGCTGCAGTCCCGCACACAACCACTGCGCCACCAGGACTCAGCCGGCTGTTTTCGTTATTGTTAGGTGTCCACTGAGCCAGTTCTGACCCATAGCGACCCTGTGCCCCACAGAGCAAAACTTACTGCCCAGTTCCCTGCCATCCTCACAATTGTGGAGCCCATTGTTGAAGTCACTGTGTCAGTCCATCTCCTTGGACTTTCTTTTTCACTTCCCTTCTTCTTTGCTAAACATATGACCTTTTCTTCATCTCTTGCCTCTTGAAATGGTTGTCTGTGGACTAATTCTTTTTGGTTCCGTGACTGTGCATTCCTTCCATCTCCATTTGATGCTTCCTGCATTCTTCAATATTTGCCCACGAAATACTTCAGTATTGCAATTCAAGCCTTGATTTTTTTTTCTTCTGTTCTTTCAGCCTGAGATATACTGAGCACGATCTCCCCTTTGGGTTTTCAAACTCCAGGTCTTTTACACACTTCATTATAATGCTTTGCTTTGTCTCCTTGAACCGCATTTTGAAACTTTGTGTTCAGATCGTTCACATTATCATGTCTTCCAACCACTGTGGCTACTCTGTATTTCAGAGCAAGTTGCAGAGTGGCTTCTGGCATCCAGATTGGTCTTTTCTCTCTGTCCTGTTTTTTAAATGGCCCTTTGTTTTTTCCACATGTGATGTTCTTGATATCACCCCAGAGCTCATCTCATCTTCCGTCATTAGTGTTTGTGTGCCTAAAACTGTTCTTGAGAAAGTCTCTGAATTCTGAATTTTGGTTTTCATGAAGGTGTTTATAATTTTCGACAGCTTGAACACGAACTTGCATGTGAACAGCTAATTGATGATCTGCCCCATGACAACCCTGCCCTCTGTCCAGTTTCTCCATCATCTTTGCGTGTGCGTTAGTAGAGAAACATGTTTAAGACTAAAGCTTAGTACACTCCAGTAATGAGCATGGCCGGGAGTTGAAAC